>CAUYUJ010001348.1:310000-371774 GCA_963575745.1 Prorocentrum cordatum
TCGCGAGCACCTGCAATATGATACGCCAATCGTTGGCCTGCCTGTGTGGAGCAGCCACGGGCTGGCGCAAACTTGCATCTTCCTTGGCCTGCTGATTGCAACGTGCTTCCTCGCATTGCATAGTTGCTGGACTCCTCCGCACACTCCGCCAAGTCGCCGACTCACTTCGTTTCCCGCTCGGCCATCGCGCGCGATCAAGCTGGCCTCCTAGATCGACTGCTCGCGCATGCCTGTTGACTGGTCCCCTAGGCGGTCTGACGCCACCGGCATCTGCGCATTCTTGCCCCAATGTGTTTCCAAAGCATATGTGGCCTTCCAAGACGAAATAATCGAGCATGGCCTTGCAATCGACACATGCTGCGGAAGTGGCAACGTGTCCCCCGACCAAAAACTGTCCCCAATGACTGCATTACATGGTTCGTCGAATAGCTGAAGATCGCGAAATAAGATACTGAGGAATGACACTTTGAACCTTTTTTCATTGGCAAGTACTGAGGTCAAGGGCACCATTGCAGCATGCCCGCTGTTTGTCGCCTTTCCGTAGAGCAGCTACAACAATCCATATTGGAAAAAGCGTTTCGCGCATGTGCCTTTTCATCACTCAAAAAAAACCAGAGGGAGACGTGAACATAAAGGTAAATAAAATAAGGGAACATGAAACGGGCTGCGATTAAGTATCTCATGTGCCCAGGCCGCGTGGACCTGCAGTAGACTAAGAAGACTCTGAGCTACGTAATTCAAATAAAAGAGAGCTTGGCCCCATTCTGGCGCGAGTTTCTCGTGTTTCCTACTTCCTGGCCCCTTTGGATGAGCCTTCCGCTCCTCCCACACTGCCCTGAACGTTTCCTTGTACCACGCCTTTGCAAGTTTTAACGGGCTTTCTGAATCCGGGGTGCGAGTGCAACTCCTGCCGTTTGTCCCACAGGTGCGCCCAAGTCATTGTGATATTTCGCCAATCAGGACCACGTGTAACGGCGCGCTCCCCACAAACTTCAACCGAGCATGGGGAGTAGTCGTCAGCCATGATGGAAGCGGTGCCCATGACGTGTTTGAGGGCCCATAACACATATTGCGGGCTGCGCGTGCTGGTGGGCAGCCTGCCGTGGCCCACGCCGTGCTCATACTGCTGCGTGCAAATTAAACGTACTTGCGACACTGTAGTGTGCCTGTTCTCGGTGTTGCCGGACTCGCGGGCAGTTCTTCCACGCCGCTCAACAAGTGTCAGCCTACCAAGCGTTTTCGGTCGAAAGAAACGAACCCATCAAACTAACCCACCACAGCTGCAAAACGATTTTATCGCTGGCGGTCTTTCTGGTCGAATTCTGGTACCCTGGCTGCGACCCAACACCCACCGACCATCGAGTGACATGTACTTGAGAATGTCTTTTGTCGTCTCGCTGATATGTTGCCTATGACGGGGGAACGAACTTGCACGCATTCAACCTAATGCGTTGCCGCGTCCAACAATTTGTCAACTTCGTTACGCAGCTGGCCCACAATATTCTTCAGACCTTCATGTGAAACGCCGGGCTGCTTGATGGCCCCGATGTCGTTCTTTATGGGTTCCAAATGCCTGATCAGGCGAGCCTCAACAATGACCGCGGCGATGTCCGCCAACTGGCGCTTCCATGTGGCTGTCCTGGGATTCTTGCTGTCGTACGATAGCGCTGCATGTGCCCCACCATCCTGAAGTCGTGGTGGTTCAAGTGCAGCTGGAGCAGGTGCTCCCACGTCCATCCCATCCAACTCGTTCAGCGGGCCGGAAGCACGAGCTGTGTTTGCATCACGCGTTGCCCGTGAAGAGGGCGAAACAGCGATGTTGTGTGTCTGCCTTCAGCAGGTGCCACACTGCAGTACCTGGCACGCGCGAACCACCACCAGTACTCGAACAAGACAACGTAGCCCAGTGAGGTGGCGTGAGAGAAGAGGGACTTCTGAGGCAATATGCAAGAGGTAGGAGGTAGCAACACAACTTTCAAAGTGATTCTGGCATTGAGCGGCAACGCCCTTGAACCAACATGGCAGGAGCCAGAATGGCTACTGGTATACTGAGGCTTAGAAATAACAGGGCATGCCAGGGACAGGCGGGACATGAGCAGGGTGGGAACGAGGAGTAGAAATCTGAGGTAAGGAGTCTAGGCATGGGATCCGCCACCGTGCAATGTGGGCACGTTCGAACGCCAGGTGCTGCTCTGTAGAGTTCATGCGCTGATAAAGGACTCCCCACCCCTCGTCCCCGAATGTCGCATGTACCCCCCCTCCCGAGGCCACGATCCCTCGCAAAACCCTATGGATCCGCGCACCCGAGGCCACGTGGCAAAAAACTAATAAGGATCCGCGTCCCGAGATTCCAACAAAGGACACGGGGATAACCCAAGATGCCTCGAAGACGGGCCAAGATGGCCCCAAGTCGGCCTGATATGGCCTCAAGACGGCCCGCGATGCCTCTAAGAGGGCCCGAGAGTGCCAAAGGAGAACTTCCAACAGGGTCCGAGTCATTTGAAAATATTGATTTCCTCTGGGTTGACGATTTCCGTCAGGCTTCCGGCTTTCGTTAGCTCAAGACGGCCCAATAAACCTACACGATGACCCCAAGAGGGCCTAAGAGGCATCCGAGACGGCCCCAGGAGGGCCCAAGAGAAATACAAGACGGCCCAGACGGCCCACGACGGACTCCAAACACCTCCGTACTGCCAAAAAGGCCACAGGACGGCCCGAGAGAGCCCCAAGACGGCCTGCGTAAGAGGGCCCCAAGGCGGCCCAAGAGGGACCCAAGGAACCCCTTAAGACTTGCTCACAGGAGGCCGAGGCATCCCCAAGACGACCCAATCAAGTTTCATGAGAGCTCTCCAACTAATGAAGACGAACAGTGTCACCTATAACGGCCTTCCTCTTCCTCCTCCGTTTCTTCCTGCGCCGCCTCATCCTCGTCGTCGTCATCATCCTCATCATGTCCATCACCTTCACCATCACCATCATCATCATCACCAACAACAACAAGAACGGCAACGACAACGACAACAACACCTATAGACACCATCATCTTCACCACCGTCATCATTATTATTAGCAACAGCAACCACAACAGCACCGCCAACATCATCGTCGCCATCAGCACAACCATCACCATCATCATGATCATCAATATCATCAGCATCAGCATCAACGGCATCACTGTCGTCGTCATCATCAGCATCATCCATCCCCAGTATCCGCATAATCCTCCTCATGTTTACCACTCGTCTCGGCTGTCCCAAGCCTGAATGCACCAAGTGTCACACGTGACTGTCTCCCGCGTCCCCTCGAACAATCGCCACCCAGAATGCTGGGCTGGCACGGTGGCGGAAGTTGCTGCAGTCAGCGGGATCTGTGGGAGCAGTAGTGGGAGTGGGGGTGGGAATGGGATCACAAGTATCATGAATCGTCGTATCATTCGGAACGTGAATGCAACCAGGGCTGTGGAAGCAAGCATGCGCAGGATGGGGTCATGGGAAAGGTTGACAGAGCCAGGGGGCGAGAAGACATGCAGAGGGGGAAGAGGAGGAGGAGGAGGGCTGGGGGGGCGGACCTTGGAGCAACTCAGACACGGCGCACTCTCCGAAGACGGCGTCGCCAAGGCCGTCGGGAAGGACCAGCGTGAGCACCAACGCCGACTCCCCTGGCACACTGCCCAGCTCCTCGCACACGCCGCCTCGGCAGTACGAAAGCCGACTGGGCCCATGGCCCAGAAATGCAAGTGAAGACGAAGATGACGAGGAGGACAAAGGGGGCCAGGAAGTGAAATATAAGGTATCAGAAGAGCAGCGATGGAGAGGAGGGGCGGTGGGGTGAAAGACGAGGACAAAAGAAGAGAGAAGCAGGAATGTAAGATGATGAGGAAGAGGAGAAGCAGGAGAAGCACGATACTTTCTGTAGGCACGGTGGGGAATGAAGAGGTGTGTATACATATATATATATAGAGAGAGAGGGGAGGGAAAAAAGAGAGACGGAGAAGATGAAGGACTGCGATTTGAAAACGGGCAACCATAAGACTGCACGTAAGCACACATAATTACGTTTCAACCATGATGTTTTGGCAAATATGCAACATTCAGACGCTAGGGTTAAAGCCTGAAACCAAACGCATTACCAACGAAATAAGACACGTCTCCCTAAACCCACCCTACCGTCAAACACCACGTCCAAACAATGGAACTGTCCATCGGACCCGGAACTGCAGCGAGGACTTGCTACGGCGGACAACATCTCAAGATTTATGGCTGGAGCCCAACCCGGTGCGGGCGACAACACATGCCAACACTCACGTCACAATTCTACGTCATAGATCATCCTTCGGGTGACAAAGAGGTGTTGGGAGGCGAGGCGCTTGCAATTCGACTTGCATTTCGACTATGATCGGAGTTGCAATGTAATGTGCGTTCGATTTGCATTCATATTACAATCGGATGTGCGTTACGATGTGCCGTTCGGTGAGCCCTTCGATTTGAGTGCGGGTTTGCCGTTCGATTCGCACTTCGATGTCCATGTCGATGAAAATCTGGTTTTATCCACGTCGATGAGAATGCCCATGCCGAATTACACGTCTGTCCTGATTTGGATGTCAATATCGATCCCAATCCCACCAGCCTTCTGGGCGACAGGTGGTCTGACGATGCCTTTAGTTCATCTTCCATAATCCCTTCTTCCCCTTCGGGGTGGGGTTTGCCCCTCCCCCTAACCCCCTCCCCTGAACCTGGACGGGGCGCCCCGCGATGTTTCAGAGGATCCATTCTCGGCCCCTGAGAGGGCATTTGCTTTGGCCACCCCTCACGAGGATCGTGGCCCCCGAGGGGGGGACCTCGATAAGGGAACCCCCTCTTTTGATCGATAGCATCCAAGATGGCCCCAAGACGGCCTCCAGGGTTCCCAAGAGAGCCCCACACAGAGCGCCCCAAGAAGCCCCAAGAGGCCTCCAAGAGGCACCCGAAAGGCACCCAAGGGCCCCCGAGCGGCCTCAGAAAGCCCAAGATGACCTCCAAGATGGCTCAAATAGCCCAAACTGGCTCACGATGGCTCCCAAGATGCTTCAAACGGCCCCAAGACCGCTCCGAGAGCGCCCCAAGAAGCGGTTTGCGGGCTCCTGAGGGGGGAGCTGAGTTGGGGACCCCCCCCATCCTGTAATCGATGGCCTCCAAGATAATGCAAAGAGGGTTCCAAGAGGGCCCCCCAATCTCCCAGGGAGCACCAGCACAAGCAGCAGCAGCAGCAGCCGCAAGAATACCTGTGGATGGTTCCATGAGTCCTCGTCCGCGTCGTCCTCATCCTAGTCCTCGTCCCCCTCGTCCTCGTCCTCATCCGCGTCCTCGTCCTCCTATTCCTCCTCGTCCACAACCTCCTCCTGCTCCTCCTCCTCCTCTTCCCTCCGACCCCACGCGGCCCCCAGGGATGGCTCCAAGACCACCCCCTTGCTCCCAGAGATCTCCTGGTTCACCCTGGTTGCTCGCTTTGTTTCCCTAGATGTGTCTCTTCGTCCCTTTTCCCGTCAGCTCTCATGGGCAGGGCTTCTGAATGGGCTGGTGGGAATACTTTTTCGGTCGCGCCCGCAAGCGAAGAGGCAGGCGGCGGGCAGGGAGTCCGGGCAACGGGCAAGCCTGATCAACTACACTGGTGGGAATACGCGAAGCGTGAAGTATAAGGTACACACTTCAATTTGCGTGGCCCCTTCAATCAGATGCTCATGTCGATGATCCCTTCGATGTGCTTTGAAATTGTACCGAGGCAATCTGAGATGTGCATGTCGATTGCAATGTCGATGTGAATTGCATTGTTTACAAATTGCTGTGCATCCCACCGGGACAACCTACGGGACAACCGTGGGACAACCTCGAGATTATCACGGGAATGTGACAGGACAACCCACGAGGCAACCACAGGACAACCAACGGGACAACCCACAGAACAGCCACGGGGCAACCCACGGGAAAACCACCGGGCTACCTACAGGACAACCCACGGGACAACCTATGGAACAACCAGGGGACAAGCCACGTCAAAACAAGGCACTCCACAAGACAATCCACATGGCAACCACGTGACAACCATGGGACCACCACTGAAGAACAACGAGACAACCACGAGACAACTGGAAAGAACAACCATGGGACAACCCACGGGAGAACTACGTGACAACCAACGGGACAACCACTCACAAACCACAACAAACGGGAAAATCCGTGGGACAACCCACGGAACAGCCCACGGGACAACCACGGGGGTAACCACGGGAACCCACATGAATGCGACAAGACAACCGGCGGGACAATCCACAGGGCGACCCACATGATCCTCCACGGGACAACGACCCGTGGGACAATCCGCGGGACAACCAACAGGAATGCCACCAGACAGCCGCGTGGCAACCAAGGGGACACCCTGCCGGACAGACCACGGGACAACCACGCGGGCCCCAGCGAGGCACTGGAAGACGCAATGCTGTGTCCGACCGTGCCCCAGCCTCGGCCGGCACGTCGCCGCCCTCGAGGAAGTCGCCCCCTCCTCCTCCTCCTCCTCCTCCTCCTCCTCCTCCTCCTCCTCCTCCTCCTCCTAATCCTAATCCTCCTCCTCCTCCTCCTCCTCCTCCTCCTCCTCCTCCTCATAATCCTCCTCCTCCTCCTCCCTCATCCCTCCTCCTCCTCCTCCTCCGCCTCCGGCCGTGCGCACGAACACGAACCGGCACTGGCTTCCCGGCTGGGGGGCACCTCGCTCTCACCCCCAAATCTCCACGGGCCAGGATCTTCTGCGGGTGCTGGGGGAGGAGGGGGAGGAGGAGGAGCGAGGAGGAGGAGGAGGAGGAGGAGGAGGAGGAGGAGGAGGAGGAGCGAGGTGGAGGAGGAGGAGCGAGGTGGAGGAGGAGGAGCGAGGAGGAGGAGTGAGGAGGAGCGAGGTGGAGGAGGAGGAGGCCCTGTGGCCAAACATGCTGGCGACGACCAAAAACTTCATCCGGCCAAGGACCCCCTGCCGGGAGCCAGTGGGGACCGGAGATCCTGGCGCTCTGGCAACGGGAACTTTCGGTCAGGACGCACGCATCAGGGCGATCGCAGATGGACACGTTCAGGCCCAAATCCTATTTCCCTAACTCTGTCGCGGCGACCAAGACATCCAACATTCAAGCCAAGACCCTACTGCAGCCGGACCCTACGGCCGCGACGCGACCAAGACAGACATACACCGGCGTAGATCGCCGAAGGTCCAACAAACGCGCGGCGGAGAAACATCGTGTCTCCCGTACCTCTCCCTTCCGTCGCCTGGCGACTCGTGGCTTATGGGCTCGCCTCCTGTGCTTGTGCCTGCTTGCAGCATGTCTTGAGGATTCGTCTCAGCCCGTCGCTACTGGGTCTGCCAAGGCTGAAGGGGCCCTGGGACACACAAATAAATACACACAAATAAAAAGATTCCCCATATTTTCCTATATTTTCTGGGTTTTTGTCATCCCCCCCCCCAATTGCCATATTTTCCTATATTTTCTGGGGAATCAAGGATTAATTGTGTCTGTGTGTTTTTTCCTCTCCTGATCGAGGATTCGTCTCAGCCCGTCGCTACTGGGCCTGCCAAGGCGGATCTGCGCCCGCCGCTCTGCCGGCCTGGCGGGGCGCTGTGATGCGTGCCTGCGCTCGAGCAGCTCGCCGTCGCTCGGACGTCCATTTCCAGTGTTTTTTTCGGTTTCGCGCGTGTTTTGTTTTGCTCGTTGGTCGAGGATGGTCCTCGATGGTTCTCGCCGGGAAAAAAATGCACACGTCCAAGCGATGCCAGGGCAGCTGCGTCTGCTCACGAGCGCAATCTGGAATCTAGACGCCAACAGTGGACCCCCCCCCTTCGGCGGCCGAGACCATGGCATCGAAGGCTAGAAGCATCGCCTCTGCCGGTTTCGGGGGCCCCTGTGCGGGTCGCGCACAACAAAGCGTACGGAAACGAGAAGGAAAGAGAGAGAGAGAGAGAGAGAAGATGGGGAAAGCTAGACATCGGAGTGAAGATGAAAGATGAAAGGGGACGACGAAAGGGAAGAGGGAACCATCACCCACCCACGGCGATTTGATGTTTTGTCTGCATTGCGCGGGCATGTGGGGTACGGAGAGAGGGAAGAGAACGGTGCGTAATGATCAGAACGCCACCTGGAGGCGCGCCGAGTTGACGACAGCCGAATGCTCACGCGAGGCGAAGGGGGCCGCTGGGCCATAACCCGTAGTGGTGTGCAACTCTCCAAGAGCTCATATATGATCCAGGCTAGGGTCTGCACCTCCCCCCCCCTTCTGCTGATGCCTTTGGCCCCCCCAGCCCCCGCGGGATGACCCCCCCCCTTGTGGGCGTGGCGTGGTGGGCCCCCCCCCCTGCCGATGGAGTCGATGGAGGTCGTCCCCTGCCATCGTCGTCGTCTTCGTCGTCGTCGTCGTCGCAGTCGTCACCATCCCGTCGGGGGGGTGGGGCGTGGGCCTGGAGCCCAGGACATCAGAGATCAGAGTGAGGGGCCGAACGGTCCCTGGGTGCCTGGATGAGAAGGGACTCCGCGTCGCGGATTCTGCTTGTCGCGCTACGTTGTTGTTGTCGTCGTCCTCGCCCGCGACCCCCCCCGCGACCCACCGCGCGACCCCCCCCCGCGACCCACCCCGCGACCCACCGCCCCGCGACCCACCCCGCGACCGCCCTCCCTCACTCTGACCCGCAGCTGCGGGGTGCTGCGCATATAGGGCGGATAGGGCGAGGGTTCGGCCCGCCACCTGCCGCCTTCGAGCCCGCCGGCGTCGGCCGTGCCGGGGCAGCCGGCCTCTGGGGCGCCACCGATGGACAGCGAGACCAGGAGGGCCGCGCTCGTAAGCCTCCCAGGGCGGCCCACCAGCAGGCGCTCACGCCCTCTTGAAGGGCACATCACCCAGGCCGTGCTCTGGCGAGGGGGCCCTGAGCTGAGGCAGCTGCGACGGAGGGGGGTTGGGGAGGACCTCCCCTGGGGACGCTTTGAGGTCCGGCGCATCGCCACCTCGATCGAACAGTAGCGTACTCCGCCGTTGCTTACACTGTGCGCACGCCAGAGCAAAACAAATGCATGCTGATCGTGTTACCCACTTGATCAAGAGTGCAGAGATGAAACCTCCATTTGGTCTATGACTCCAACCCCATGTCTCTCTCAGACTTATTCGCGTCCACCGTAGACCGATCCAGCATTCGCTTGCCGATTCAACAAGCCAGCATTACCGAACAACATCTGCGACAAGATAGATACGGTGTGACAGCGAATCGCATACATCAAGACGACAACTCTGCGAACAGAGCTACAGGCTTGCCAGCAATGATTGCTACTGCTCAGTGCGGCATTTGCACGTGGCTTCGTTCTGGGCGCGCGAGTGCCCTGCGTAGCTTCGCGGGCAGTGAGTGCGGCAGGTAGGTAGAGAGATGGGTACTTCGGCGAGCTCGAGAGATACATAAAGATTTCGAATCCGATCGGATGCCGCCGGATGCCACTCGCAGACCGAAAGCTGCGCCCGTCCTCCAACACATCCTTCTCGCCTGAATGGTAGTCAATGAAGTGTGTGTTTTGTACATCGGGATAGATAGAGATGCGCATACATACACCGAGAGAGCGTGGTACACGGTCAGTGAAGTGCGAGAGAGATGCCCGACATGAGAGAGAGACAGCGGGAGAGGGAGAGGGAGAGAGAAATATATATATATATATATATATACTAGAACCACGCGCGCGCTTCGCGCGCGCTTAGGTTCTAGCTAGGATCGTCACCGTCGTCATCATGAACATCACCATCGCCATCACTCCCCCCGCCAGGGCTAATGTACATCGTTTCTGGATGCTTCTGGCCGGAATACGAAAGGAGTTTCTGTAGTTAGAGTCTCTGGGGGAAGTCGCGGGGAAGCTTTTGTTGTATTTGGTGTTGCGTCGCCAGGAGGTCTGGGCTCCCTCCTCCTCGTGTTCCTACCTCCTCTCTGGACGTCCGATGTCGTGATGCTTTCTGTGCGCGGCCCCTGGACCTCTCGACGACTTCCTGGGGATGTGTTTTTTTTTCATCCTGAGTCGTTTTCTGACGGTCCCGGGACCCTGCGAGGGGCCCCGGAGGCCGAAAATTGACCGAAACCGCCGTCGTGATTTTTCCAAGACGTCGGAGGTCCAGGTCGTGCTTCCCGCCTCCCCAGACCTCCGACGTCGTAATTCTTGCGACCTCGGGCCCAGGAATCGATTGGGAAAACGCACATGGGAAGGCAAGAAATGATGGACCCATCATTTCGTACCTGTGCCTTGATCAGTGGGACGGGCTTCGCACCGCCGCACATCACAAGACACGCTCGAGCGAATCCAGCCGTGGCGACGTCGGGGACTGCAGAAGGTCGCAAGGACACGGAATATGAAAGGAAGAAAGAGAAAGAGAGAGAAAGAGAGGGAGAGAGAGAGAGAGAGACAGACAGACAGAGAGCGAAGGAGAGAGAGAGAGAGAACAAAAAAAAAAAAGAGAGATGGAGAGAGAGAGAGAGAGAAGAAGACAGAGAGAGAGATAGAGAGGCAGAGAGAGGAAATGGAGAGGAGGCGAGCTTGAGTCAACGAAAGTCGCAGGGAAGGGGGCAGGGGAAAGAAGGCCAGAGAGCGCTGAAGGATACAAATACTGGAACCCTCTTGGGATTTTTTGGGGGGCCTCGTCCGGCCGCTCGCTGGGAGTTTGACGTAGCTTCTTGGGAGCCTCTGAACCTGTCGGGGGCCTCCTGGAAGCAGGTTCGAAGCATTTGGGGGGCCGATTTGGGGCTTCTCGGGGCCTCCTTTGGGCCTCTTGGGGGTCTCCTGGGGCCTCTTGAGGGGCCTCCTTGGGGCCTCCTGGCGGCCTCTTGGGGCGGAAGGCTCGAGCTTGCGGTTCGTGGTCCCCCTCTGGGCCCCCTCTTGGGCCCGTCTTGGGGCCCTCTTGGGCCATCTTGGGCGCCTCTTGGGCCGTCTTGGGGCCCTCTTGGGCTGTCCTGGGGCCCTCTTGGAAGCTTCTTGGGCCGTCTTGGGGCGGTCTTGGGCGCCTCTTGGGCCGTCCTGTAACGTCGGAAAGCCCAAAAGGCAACTTTGTTGAAAATGTACGTTTTACGAAGGGAATGGGCAATTTTTTGCGTCTAGGGGCCCTCTTGGGACGCATGTTGGAGGCTTCTTGGGGCCTCTTGGGGGCGTCCTTGGACGTCTGGAGGCCATCTTCAGCATCTCGGAGCCCTCTTGGAGGCCTCTTGGAAGTTTCTTGGGCCGTCTTGGGCGCTTCTGGGGCCCTCTTGTCTGACCGGGGAGCCTCCGGCAAGCCCCGACGAGCCTCCGGGCCCCCCGGAGCCCACATTTGCGGTCGAGGTCCCGGCCCCGGGCCCCCGGACCCGGTCCCCCGTTATATGTATATATATAGAGAGAGAGAGAGAGAGAGAGAGAGAGAGACAGAGAGAGAGAGAGACAGAGACAGAAAGAGAGAAAGAGAGAGAGAGAGAGAGAGCGAGAGCGAGAGAGAGAGCGGCGGTGTGTTTTTTCTTGATTTTTTCTTTTGTTTTTTTTTGTTTTGCTTTTTTTTTGTTTCTCGCTGCCGCCGAGACCGCCGGCCGCCCCCGACGACGCCGGCGCGAGCTCTGGAGATCGCGGACCTCAGCCCGCGGCCTCCTCCTCCCCGCCGGAGCCGGCGCACGGCGAGGAGCTCGAGGTCGAGGGAGAGGAGGAGAATCGGGGGGACGTGTGAAAGTGGGGCAGCCCTGACTCCGGATGCGCCCTACTTTGGGGAAATTCGTCAGCAGGGCTTGGAAGTTCCACCCTATTTTTCAAGCCCCGCCGATGCCAATTTCCGCCCTAACTTTTCTGCTGCTGTTTCCGTCCTACTTCTGTGGATTTCCGCCCTACTTTATTTTGGGTGCAGAAATTTCCGCCCTACTTTTGCGGCTTCTTATAGGTGGATTTCCGACGCAATTCTAAGTTGGAAAAAAGCCAAAGTAGGGCGGATCTGGAGTCAGGGAGGACTTGAAGGTCGCCGGGGGGGCAGCGTTGCTTCCAGGGCCAGATCCCCGTACGCTCGCCGGGCGCGCTTGATCGGTCAACAGCAATCCTTACAGCCGCCCTTCGCGAGAAGCTCTGATCTCAGGTTTGCTCTTGCCGACGACGACGATTGGGCTGCTCAGGCTTGCTCTTGCCCTCCAGAAGCATTGCCCTCTCCCCCGTCGCCCCAGAAGCACAGATCGCGTTCGCTGCCCCTCAACGAGCTTCAAGGCAGGACAATAAGGAAGCGAAGGAACCAACCGGGTCATACGCGAGATGCCATGGCGACCTTACGCGCGACTCATGCGGCCCGCCACCGCGTGGGGAAGAGGGCGCTTGCGCGGTGGCTCATGCGGGCAGCTTCTGCGCGAACGTCCGCGCAGTCGGACCCGTATCTTTGCGCCGCCCAGGCGGAGGCAGCGAGGAAACACGCTCACCGACGGCCCCTGGACCAGGGGAAGCATCAGCCTCAACCTGGGCCCGCTCCCTGGAACCCCTCCTTGAGACCTGGAGCCGCACCCCCCTCTCCACGTGCTCCCGAGAGGAAGAGGAGGCCCCTGGGCAGGGCGACGCATGGGGCGTGCCGGCGCCGAGCCTCCTGCGCTTCGTGGCCGGCGATGGGGCCTCGGGGAGCCCGCCAGCGGGCGCGCGCCCGGCGGGCGCGGCGCCCGCGGCCAGGGCGGCGGCCGCGTCCGCGAGCAGGCCCCGCAGGTCGCCCAGCCAGGCGCCGGCCCCGGGCAGGCCTCGTCGTGCTGGCAGGTGTCCCTGAGGCCCCTCGTGTGCCCCCGGCTCTTCGCTCTCTATATTGAAGGGGCCCTGAGACACACGAAGAACTAGACACAAATAAAAGGATTCCCTATACTTTCACATATGACGATGAATTGTGTCTGCACCTCTCCTGATATGTTCTTGGAGCCCCTGCAGGGCCCTCCGGGCCTCGCGAGGGGCGCTCCTGGGGACCGCCTTGGAGCTCCTGCACACGTTGGGGGCCGGGGGGCACTTCTGGCAACACCCGGGCGCCGGGCGGCGGCTCGACGCGGCTCCCCAGCGGCGGCTGACTCTCGCGGAGCAGCCGGCTGGCGCGCGCCGCGGCGCCGCGCAGGAGGTCGCGGAGCTCCTCCGCCTCCATGGCCCCGGGCCCGCCCGCGGCACCCGTCTGGAGGAAGTGCGCGACGTGGCGCGGGTGCAGCGTCACCAGGGACTCGTAGGCGGTGACCGTCAGCTCGTCGGAGACGCCGAGCGTCGCGTGCGCCACCCCGCCGCTGCACAGGAAGAGGTCCCCGGGGCGCAGCAGCGCCACCTTCGACGCGCGCTCGAGGGCCCGTGCCTGCCTGGGCCCCAGCGGGGGAGCGAACTGCGCGTCGCCGAGCTCTGCGACCAGGTCGGCACTGACCTGCCCGGCCGGCCACACGGCGAGCAGCTTCAGCCCACGCCAGTGCTTCCCGACGTTGCTCCAGAGGACCTGGTCGACGTGCAGGCCCTTGCCACTGCCGCGGCCGCCCACGAAGAGGCCGTCGTCGTAGCAGTTCCAGTACAGCGTCCAGCGCGCCAGCGTGCCCAGCCAGTCGCGCGCATGCCGCAGGCTGAGGCTCTTGGTTCGGCCGTCACCGCCCGGGGCAGAGTTGTCCGCGCTCCCCTCGCGCTCCCTCAGACGCCTCATCTCGCACGCGTAAAGGCGGCTGCCGTCCATCTCCCCGCTGGCGAGGCGCGCCTCCACGGCAGCAAGCCGACTGCGCAGATCTCGCCAAGCCTCTGGCAGCTCGTCTGGGGCACCCACGGCTGGCTCGGCTGGCTCGCCAGCGGCCGACTCCCATAGGCAGAAGCTGCAAGCCCGAATGCGCAGGCCCGTGCTGCTCGACTGAATGGAGCATCCCCTCCCGACTGAAATTTGCTTCGGAGCTTCCTGAAGTTCGGCCCAAGGGCGTACTCCGATCGACCATCAAACGAAACTCCCGAGGAATCCACGCGATTGCTCAAGCTGGGGACTCGGAACAGGGGGAGCAAATACGGCGGAATGGGAACTTTACGATCGTGCTAGGACTGGGCAGGAGAATAGGAGAACGGATGGACGGAAGGAGGACACCCTCGTTACGCTTGCACGAGTCTCTCTTGACTCGAAGCTGTGCGGGCGGTCGGGCTTGCAGAGAAAGGGTAAGGGCGCGGCAACACCTCGCGCTGCACCCCGAGCTCGTCGACGTACTCGAGGGCGGCCTCAGGGTACGCCGACTACCCACCAGCACCAAGCCTGGCCAGGCCGCTCCCAGGCCCATGGTACGGCGACGGCATTGGATATGGAACCTTCGCTGAGGAATCCAGGGCCTGGAGGCCGGTGGAGAGCCAATCGTGGATTGGCCATGGATATCACCGCCGCCCTCATCAGATAATTAGAAGGAGCCCTCCAGGGTTTGAAGTCTCCTGGGCACGCTCCCTCACGAATGCCCCCACCGTACGGAGTGCGCGTGCCGTCGTGCGCACGCATGTGCCTGGCCCTGGCCGGAAAGAAGGACGCCCTGGCCGCGTACGGCTCGGGTGCACGGGCAGCGCGCGCACGGCCTTGTGCGCCGAGAGCGCCTCGGCACTCAGCCCCCGGAGGAAGCTCAGCACGGAGCCTTCCGCACC
The DNA here is from genome assembly GCA_963575745.1 of Prorocentrum cordatum. Classification (NCBI taxonomy): domain Eukaryota; class Dinophyceae; order Prorocentrales; family Prorocentraceae; genus Prorocentrum; species Prorocentrum cordatum. Next base: position 324,627 of record CAUYUJ010001348.1, read on the forward strand.
GTCCAACGCCTCGGTGACCCAGCCGGGCAGAGCGGCCTTCGGGACGTTCAAAATCGGGGGTGCAGGTGCCTTCTGAGATCGGCAGCGGCTTGCATGGGCAGACGACGTCCACCACCGGACGGCAAGTGGACGCAGAAGGACATGCTAGTGCTATGCGCCCCCTAGGGGGCGCACGTCCAAATCGAACAGATAGCATAAACATCGTATCGCTTCCCCCCCGGTATGGCCATCAAACGCGCGCGCTGCCCCTCTGGAGGAGACGCACGCGTAGTACCAGTAGATTTGGATGACGCCGGGGCAAGCCTGCCAGCGAGACCGACAACGAACCAACCGCTCACCAAACGAAAACCGTGAGAGGTGCTGCCATCCGGCCTCCCCGTGAAGGAACATGTCGGAGGAGGGCCTGGTTGCGGCGGCTGTCCCGCCCAAACTAGATCCGCACAAGATCGGTCTCCGGACCCCAGACCCTTCCCGGCGCCCGCCCAAGCCCGTTCTTCGGGGCGGCTCCAGCTGTGGCCACGAGAGGCCTCCGGGGGGCCCAGAGCAGGGCGCAGAACGCAAGGCAAGGCCGCCGCCGTCTCGGCTGGCCCAGAGCTCCGAGCATGGCGCGGCCTCCTCCTCCAGGCCGGTCGCGCCGAGGCCGCCGCGGAGCACCACGACGTCCTCGAGGTGGTCCTCGAGCAGCAGGGCCCGGGCGAACTCCTCCGGCGAGCGCACGGCGCGCGGCTGCCGCGCGGGGTCGCCGAGCACGTGGAGCGGCCAGGTGGAGGCCACCAGGCAGGCCCACTCCTGCCGGGGCAGGGCCCGCCGAGGCGGCGGCGGCCCTCCCCTCCCTGGCGCTGCCTATAGAGCGACCGCACCTACCTTGTCCCTTCGCCCCCCTCCTCCCTCCTCCTCCTCCTCCTCCTCCTCCTCCTCCTCCTCCTCCTCCTCCTCCTCCTCCTCCTCCTCCTCCTTCTCCTCCCGGGGTCCGCCCCGTGCTGGGGGCCCGGGGGCGGGGCGGGCCCGACCGCGGCGAGGCGACAGGCCCCCGGGGCGGCCCCGGAGGAGGGAGGAGGGAGGAGGGAGGAGTAGCGAGCGCATGAGGGGACGCGCCGAGTCGGGAATCGGGACAGAGAGCAACGATTGGGAAGAGGTGAGAACGCACAATCACTCACAGACTGAATGGGGAACGCGAGAGGGCAAGCCCAACCATATCCCTTCGCACGAACCCGACGACGGGCCCATGCCGAAGATACAGGCCAGGAGACTGGCCTGGGCTCGGGGCCGATCGAATCACCAGGCCCCGCACAGAGAAATTAAGAACAAAACGAATTGAACCGAATTCAGGTAGCTAGGCCAAGCCACTCCACAGCGGGGTCAGAGACCAACATGCGCCAAGGGAGGGGGATGGGGTGCCTGCGACCCTCGCTGGGGTGACGCCCTTCGGCGAAATTATTCCGCCTCCATTTCCTCTGAGGGTTCCCCTCAAAGGCTTTGGGGCCCTCGCATTCATTATAAAGCTGGGATCTGTGAGCGCGCTCCGAAAAGGATCCGCAGCGCATGCATCCAACCACGTCGCCCGCACGGTAGAGCACGTGGCCTCGAGAGGCCTGAGGAGGGACCGTCCCCTCCGCGGGGAGCACCGTGCTGGGAGGGGCGGCGTTGGCCCTCGTGGTGGCCGCCGCCAGGCTGCACTCTTGGCTTGACCCTACGGGGGGGTCGAATGAAAGCCTCAGCCTCCTCGTCCTCAGGCCTCCTAGTTTTGCCCACAATCCTAACCCTCGGGCTCGGGTGGGGAGGAGGAGGAGGAGGGAGGTCAGAGGACGAGGCAGGGGGGGAGGGAGGGTCCCCGCGCAGCACCTTCCTCCCAGGGCCGTCCTCGTCAAGTCCGCCTTCCAGGCCGACAAGGCATCCCAGGGGCCTCTTGAGGGCCTGTCGGGGGCCGTGGGGCGGGCTCCGCGGGGCCACCTCAGGGCAGGACTGGGGCACTGGGACCTGAGGTTCCGAGAGGCGGTGCACTGTGCAAACCTCGAGGGCCAGGCGCTTCCGTCCAGATGCGGTCCGCGCGAAGCGCTGACAGTATTTACATTTCCATCCTCCAGCCAGCGCTGGCCTGACGTCGTGCAGGCGCTGGCTCCTTGTCAGAACTGGCTGCTGTCGTCCAGGCCGACGTCGTTGCTGGTGTCGTCGACGTGGCTTGCGTACAGGCGGTGGCTGGCGGTCCTGATTCCCAACCAGCGTCATGGAGGACCCAATCCAGCACGCCACCTGCCTGACAATTTTGAGCATGTTCGAGTGGAGCTGGCTGACTTCCGACGGCAACGCGTGCATAGCCAGCCCCCTCTTCGCCGCAACATCTGCATCGTCGTTACCCTTCTTGTCCACGCTTATCTCTTCGTGAAGCTGGTGCGATCGAACATCGGAGATCTCCAGCTGCGGGGACAATCCCCCATGATCCTGGATGGCCGGCCATCGCAATCTCCACATATCACAATTCGGCCTGCGCGGGTGTGTGCACCGCTCAGGCCCGCTCATGATGCCCTCCACGGTGCCCAGGCAGTCCGTGCGGATATGCATCGGCAGCATCCCATGTCGTAGAGCTTGAATGACCGCGTATAATTCAGCTCGCGGTACTGATTGTTGGTGTCCTGGTAGTGCTCCATACGCAATCCCTCGTAGTGTCTGGCCTGTCATCATCGCAATCCCCCAGCCTGCTCTGTTGGCCTCAGGCCAGGCTACGGGGGAGAGCCCTGAACCATCCGTGTAGATTTCACCCGTCAGCATGGTCATGTCGCCTCCATGTGCAAACCTCCATGAGTCCACCATGGCTGGTGGCGGAATAGCAGGCAGGGCGCCCCTCGGCATCAGGCCCCTGGTGAACAAGAGGTCGTTGTGAGGTGAGGCTCGAGCTGCCTGGATAATGTAAGCATCAACTGCAGCTTCCCTTGCTTGCTGGAGCAAAGGGCAGGACGAGAGACGGTGATGTACTGTCCCAGGGCAGTCCATACAATATTGGCACAAGTTGTCAGCAGCGCATCCATGTTTATATAGCCGAGCTTGGGACCATTGACCCCCAATGATCGAGGTGCGTAGTGCTGCTCGAGCCTGTTCTGACAAGTGCCACTTCTTGGCCAGCTCCTTCTGTGCCAGCAACATCTTGAGCGGGCCCATCCAGTAGCCACACGATCTCCTTATTGGTGGGTCGTCCTCTGGCACATGATCCTTCTGGCGACTCCAATCTTCAAACTTCACGTTGATAAAGTCCCGCCTTGCTAGAACTCTGAGCCATGCAGGGCTGTCAGTAGTGAGGTCCAGGTCTATACCTGAGCACGTAGTCCATGTCGTCGCAGTCGTCACACGCCAATTGATAGCATGAAGTTCCACCAAGACGGCCCCTGCTGGGCCAGCTACGTCAGCGTGCTTCGGGGTAGAACCTAGTATCTGGCGCTGCTGCCTGAATGCCTTTTCCAGCACGTAGTTGGGCACCTTGGCGTCCTGGACGAGCATGGCCCACGTATAAAAGGGGGGCCCACAGTCGCCATCATCTCAGGGTGCTCAAAGAAACGCGGCTCGAGCTGAGCAGCCAGCCAGACTGAAGTGCCAGGAGGAGTGCGCCGCCAGCCCACGCGAACCATGCTGACCATCGGCTTGATCAGCGTCTTGGTGGCGCCCACGATCTGGATGCCATACTGCGTGGCGGGGGCAATGCATGGCTGCGCCACCGCTCGCCCGATCTTGGCCAGTCCATTGAGCCTCCTGATGCGCGGGAGCCTCTTCTTCATCTTGCGCACCCTCTTGCGAATCGTTTCGAAGCTCAGCCTGTGCCCTCCTTTAGCTTCCATGCCGAGCACCTCCAATGTTTTGTAAGGCCGAAATCCGTGACGATGGACCTGCTGGGTGACCTGCTGCGCAATCTCAAAATCTGAGGCCAACACTTTCGCCTTGTCCTGAGCAATTGGAAGGTCAAGAGCCTTGAGAACTGCAGCGAGCCGCTGCAAGATACGCACCGTCTGGTAGACAATGTCCTGCGGCGTGGCAACCACCTGGATCGTGATGTCGTCTGCGTAGATGTCCAACGAGTGGTGCGCCTCGTCGGTGTTGGCGAATGATTTCTCGAAGATGTCGAAAGGCAGCGTCATGACCAGCTGCAGCAGGAACATAGCAATCGAACAGCCTGGGAGTACTCCCCTGCTCACCTGGCACGAGTAGGAAAAGGAGGTGGTCCACTTGATTCTCCTCGGGGCGTAGTACATCGCCAGGCATAGCTGCAGGATCTGTGCTGGGAACCCGTAATGTGCGGCAGCCTGCAGGACTCGACGCCAACAGACTCTGTCGAAGCACTTGCTGATGTCCACGAGTGTGGTGGTGGTGGCCCTCCGCCTGTCATGGGCGTAGGCCTCAGCGTAAATCATGGTGCGCGCACTCACATCTAGTGTACATTTGTGGGTGCCCAGCGCGAAATAGGGCCGAGTATTCTGTGAGATCCAAATCCGAACTTGCGCAAGCCTGAGCTTCGTGTAGATCCGATACGCCGCAGGAAGGAGAGCTATTGGCCGAAACCCTCATTGCGGCTTGGCCAGGAGCATGATGTGCACGTTGAGCATGGCCGTCGGCCATCTCATCCATGCTTCCGCAGCCCAGTAAATATAAATCAGCATGGCTAGGGCTGCGTCCGACACCAGAGAGAGGGCACGAGGTGGAAGTGCATCAGCTCCAAGACCAGTGCGCCACCTGAATGTAGCTGCTGCCCTTCTCGTCTGTGCGATCGTCGGTACGGGCAGGGCCGCAGGAGGAAGGTGGCGAATCGCTGCCACGAGGTCAAGATCTTCATGATCAGCGAGCGGTCGCGGGAGGTCTGCATCATCTCGTCGCTCGCCCTCCCAGATCTTCCTCCAAATGTCCATCTGGCTGTCTGCGATCGCCTGCGGGTGCGACGTCGTGGTCTTCCCCTGCTTGATCTGCGCATGAGCCCAAGGCTGCACTCTCGTGATCGAGTAAACTTGCGCGGGGCCCGTGACCATCGCATCTCGTGCCCAAGACTTGAACTTGCGAGCTCGATGCCTGCCTTCTTGCCTGTCGAGCTGGTCAACGTGCGCCATGATGATATTGGCGAAGGCCTGGAGGCACAAGGGGCACTGCAGGGGGGTCTGATTGCAGGCAAGGTAGATGATGTCCCAGGCGCTGTCGAAGTATTGATTGCCCTCGGCCGTGTGGACGTCCTGCCAATGTCCTGGACGAAGCAGTCTGGGGAGATGAGTCCAGCGTGCTCGGCGCCGAGGTGGTGGCACTGGACGGGCCGATATATTGCACGCGTTCTTCGCCAGATCTTTCTGTCCTCCGAACTGCTCCTGAGAGCCTCTGGACGCCAAGAGTTCACCACCCCCTGTTAGTCCTTTTGGTGGCATCGAGGCCAGGCCAGTGCCAGAAGGTTGAGACGGCCTGGGGTCCTGGGAGACCTTCTGGCGCACTCTCCTGGCAAAGGGGGCGGCGTCATCAGAGGATGGCGAAACCTGTATCCTATGAGAGAGAGACTCCCCCTCGTAGGTGCCCTGCTGGTCGTCGTAGTAGCGGAGGAGGTCTGGCATCGGCCTGTCGCCCATGATCCTCCTCATGTCGTTCCTGATCGCCTCGAGCTCCTCCCAATGCTGACTGGCGTCGCGTCTCCCAAGTGGTGTGTCATGCATGGCCAGCCAGTCCAGGTAGGATATGATGGCAGCGCGGTTCTCAGAGGAACGGCCCCAGGCGCCGTTGCAGATGTCATCTGCGAGCTCGCGCAGAGAGTTGAAATTGCCATCCGCGAGGGCTGCTGCTACCCATGCAACGTGTTGAGGCAGCCTTGAGCACTCCATCGCGTAGGGGACGCACCATCCTCGCCACGAACGCCCCCCCGATTCAGCGTCCGACAGGTCAGGCATCCATCGGGTAGCACCAGCTGCGACCGCCTCCCTGAACTCCTCCCCGGCGCCATCATGACCCACGTCGTCAGGAGGAGGGGTCGTCCCATATCTCCAGGGGCGGCGAGGCGCCTCCAGCTTCCCAGATCCACCTGTGGGACCGAGCTCGCCGCTGCCGTCGTCGGGGTCGCAGGTGAAGGCTGAGGGCCTGGACGTAGACCGTCATCTGGGCTCGTGTGCCTCGTAGCATTTGGGCTGGGGTGTGCACTCGCCAGCTGCTGCAGCGAGGTGACGCCGAAGTCGAAGAAAGTCAGCAACGAGGTCTAGCACCGCCTGACCCACTGCGCGAAGATATCGAGCCTCACTGCATCCATCAGGATGGGGACCAGTCTTGGGACCTCCAATCGGGCGCCAGATATACTTGGCCCCATCTGCGCGGCCACGGTAAGAATCAGGATCGTCAACCTGGTAGATGCCGATGAGCTCGCTCTCGACGTGGGAAATGAACTGGCCGTGCAGGGCATCCATTCGGCCGATCGCTTCCTCCTTGGAAGCGGGCGGGCCTCGCTGCGCGCCCCTGTCCACAATGTCCAGGTAGTCTGGCGTGGGGATCGGACCATATAGGGGACGACAGCCCTCCGTGGCAGGAGGCCCTTTGGGCAGCGCCCTGGGAGCTCTGATGCTGAGGATCTGCATAGTCTTCGGCCTGGCCTTGATGTAGGTGATGACGGGCTTGTGAGGTCGAGCTGGCCACGTCAACATCGTGGTCGGCGATCGGCATGCCGTCTCAAGGCCAGGGGACGTGATGAAGTAGTCGATGTGATTGTATGCGCCCTTCGGTGTGCGACAGGTGCCCTCCTCCCTGGTGCATAGGAGAGCGGCAGGTAGCATTTCGGGCAGCCCCATCTGCAGGTCGTCCTGGGGGCTGATGTTCCAGTCGCCTGCGATGATGAAGGGCTTGTTCATGTATCTGAGAAACCGAGACAAGTTCAAGTAGCGGTCGTAGTTGGCTGGAAGGTAGTTGGTCGTGTGCGCGCACTCCATGTATACAGATCCCACCAGCAGCCCTCCAGTAAGTCCCACATCAACGTGTATGACCACTGCCCAGGCTGGTGTGATGTCATGGGTAGCTGTGCCATCGGGTCCCTCGACGACGGTGGCTGGTAAGTGGGAACGCACAAAGACCCCTGTGTCTGCACTGGGCAAGCCTGTAGGTAATCTGCGGCAGGGCGTGACGAAGGCCGCCCAGCCGTTGCGTCGAGCCCAAGACTGCGCCTGCGCCAGACACCCCCCATCAAGTCGCAACTCCTGGGCGCACACGATATTGACCCCTGTCGTACCCTCCGCCAAAAAGGTCCTGCAGGTATCCCAACAAGAACCGTTGAAGGTAGCAACTGCAATATCTTTGCGCTTGGAGCCTCGTGGGGCCCTCCTAGCTGTCGTCGCCCGCGTTCTCCCATGCTGCACGTTCGACGGGCATCTGATCGTCATGTCCTGCTGGCTGAGCTGGAGGGCGAAAGGCGGCTGACTGCAGAGGTGGCGCAGCTGATGCCCGCGGTGGCGAAGCTCCTGTCGCCAAGGAGCCGATGGTGGAGACCTGCTGCTCGATGGTGGTGAGGAGCTGGGCGCCGTCCATGTTCGACGTGCCTGCGCGCGCCGACAGGAGGACAGCCTGGAGCTGCTGGATGGCGACCGAGGCGTTAGCCATCGCAGGGGCCCGCTCAGCGGCCACGGCCGCCGCTGCTGACTGGGCGTGGGCGACCTCCGCGCTGAGGCTGGTCGTCTCTGCCTCGAGCCTGTTGAGCTGCTGCTGAGCGTCGGCGAGTTCCTTGGACAGCTGCTCGACCTGTGCGGCCTTGGCGGCGCGCTCAGAGTCCTTGGCGGTCCATCTGTCTTTGGCGCTCTTGAGCAGGTCTGAGGGGTCCATCTGAGCACGCAATAGGGACTCCTCCTTGTCGTGGGCGGCCTTGGCGGCGATGACCAGGTCATGCTCGTCACCGTAGGTCCGTCGTAAGGCCAGCCATGCACGCTTGGACTTCGCTGCTGATGACTGCTGTGGCGCGGCATCGCCAGCAGCCTGAGGAGCAGCAGGAGCAGGATCAGCGCGGTCGCGCGAGGGCGCCTCGGCGCCGCGCGAAGGAGGCCTCCTGCTGCGGCTGGGCGCTCGCTGGGGGGCGGTCGTGGGCCTGCCGTCCCTGTCCCTGCCGCACGCCCAGCACGTCGTCCTGCTCGAGTAGTTGTTGCGGAACCCGCAGGCCTTGGACGCTTTGCACGGCCATACCTCGCCATGCATCTGCACGTGCTGCGGTTCCTCGGGCGGGGCGCTGCCGTGGTGCGCCTGCAGGAGCCGCCTGGCGGCAGCCTCTCGCAGCGTCTGCCGCGCGCTGGCGCGGCGCCTGCGCAGGCGGCGATGCCAGGCTGGCGACGGAGCGCGCCCGCTGGGGCCGCTCGCCGCCACAGCTGCGCCTGCGCCCGCCGTCGGGCTGCAGGCTGGGGCCAGATGGATGCGCCCGCCGCGCGCCCCCGCGCGCGTGGGCCCAAATGGCAGCCTGGGGAGGAAGGAGGAGGAGGAGGAGGAGGAGGAGGAGGAGGAGGAGGAGGAGGAGGAGGAGGGGGAGGAGGGAGGGAGGAGGGGGAGGGGGAGGAGGAGGAGGAGGAGGAGGAGGAGGAGGAGGAGGAGAGGAGGAGGAGGAGGAGGAGGGGAGAGCAGGATGAGGAGGATGATGAGATGAGGAGGAGGAGGGAGGAGGAGGAGAGGAGGAGGAGGAGGAGGAGGAGGAGGAGGGGAGGAGGGGGAGGAGGGGGAGGAGGAGGAGGAGGAGGAGGGAGGAGGAGGAGGAGGAGGAGGAGGAGGAGGAGGAGGAGGAGGGGGGGAGGAGGAGGAGGAGGAGGAGGAGGAGGAGGAGGAGGAGGGAGGAGGAGGGGGAGGAGGAGGGAGGAGGAGGAGGAGGAGGAGGAGGAGGAGGAGGAGGAGGAGGAGGGGGAGGAGGAGGAGGAGGAGGAGGAGGAGGAGGAGGAGGAGGAGGAGGAGGAGAGGAGGAGGAGGAGAGGGGTCCGGGAGCCGATCTTTTCCGCGGATCCATTAGGTTGAGCAGGGGCCGGCCGTCCCGGCAGTTCAATTTGACGGGCCTAATTACCACCAGAGGTTCGTGGAACCCCAAGATGTTCTGAGAACAGAAGCGAGGTTCTTAGAACACAGACCCGCGGTCGATCGGGCCCGCCCCGCCCCCTGGCCCCCAGCACGGGGCAGGGCGGACCCTGGGAGGGGTCCGGGGGCCGATCTTTTGCGCGGATCCCTTGGTTGAGCAGGGGCCGGCCGTCCCGGCAGTTCGATGGGCCTACCACCAGAGGTTCGTGGGACCCCAAGATGTTCTGAGAACAGAAGCGAGGTTCTTAGAACATGGGCCCGATGGGTTAAAGCAGGACGGCCAGCCAGAAGCATTCTGAGAGCACTTCGTGGAAACCACAGAAGGTTCTTAGAACATTGTTTGGGAGCCCTATAGTTTGGACGCCCGTCACGGGTACGGAAATAATGTGTACAATGCCGAACAACCAATGCTGTCCCAAACCAACAGCGGCCGCTGTTGAGCAGGCGGCCTTCTGTCTCGAATGGACACAGGCCGCGGCGGCATGGACAGCGAGTCCTGTTCAAAATGAACATCCCAGCAAAACAACCTAACAGCGATGTGTATAAGCATATCTGGAAGCATTCCTCTTAAGATTCAGGTGATAATCCAGTTGTAGAATTCTGCTGTTCTCGCAGTCGCAGTCGCATTCGCAATGACAGTCACAGTGGCAACGGCCTTAGAATCCAATGGAATCATAAGGAATCCTAAGGATTCCTAAGGCATCCTTAGACATCCTTAGGAATCCATAGGAATCCTCAGGAAACCTTCGGAATCCTTTGGAATCCTGATTCCTAGGGCTTCCTGGGGATTCCTAAGGATTCCCAGGGAATCCTAAGGATTCCTAAGGATTCCTGAGGATGCTTAACTATGCCTACGGATTCCTAAGGTTGCCTACGGATTCCTAAGGATTCCGAGGAATTGCAAAGGATTCCTAGGGATTCCTAAGGGTCCCGATGGATTCCTACGGATGCCTCAGCCTGCCTCAGCCTCAGCCTCAGCCTCAGCCTGCCTCGGCTTGCCTCAGCCTCAGCCTCAGCCTCAGCCTGCCTCGGCCTCAGCCTCGGCCTGCCTCAGCCTCAGCCTGCCTCGGCCTCAGCCTGCGTCAGCCTCAGCCTGCCTCAGCCTCAGCCTGCCTCAGCCTCATCCTCAGCCTCAGCCTGCCTCGGCTTGCCTCAGCCTCAGCCTCAGCCTGCCTCGGCCTCAGCCTGCCTCGGCCTCAGCCTGCCTCAGCCTCCCCTCCTCCCCCCCCCTTCCCCCCTCCCCGCCCCCCATTCAGCCTCACCTTGTCTCAGCTTCGGCCTGCCTCGGCCTCATCCTCAGCCTCAGCCTCAGCCTCAGCCTGTCTCGGCCTGAGCCTGCCTCGGCCTCAGCCTCAGCCTGCCTCAGCCTCAGCCTGCCTCAGCCTCAGCCTCAGCCTGCCTCGGCCTCAGCCTCAGCCTGCCCCAGCCTCAGCCTCAGCCTTCAGCCTCAGCCTCAGCCTCCTCGCCTTGCCTCGGCCTCAGCCTCACCCTCAGCCTGCCCCAGCCTCAGCCTCAGCCTGCCTCAGCCTCAGCCTGCATCAGCCTCAGCCTCAGCCTGCCGAGCCGCAGCTTGCCTCAGCCTCAGCCACAGCCTCAGCCTCAGCCTGCCTCAGCTTCAGCCTCAGCCTCAGCCTGCCTCGGCTTGCGTCAGCCTCAGCCTCAGCCTGCCTCAGCCTCAGCCTCAGCCTCAGCCTGCCTCAGCCTCAGCCTCTCAGCCTCAGCCTGCATCAGCCTCAGCCTCAGCCTCAGCCTCAGCCTGCCTCGGCCTCAGCCTGCGTCAGCCTCAGCCTCAGCCTGCCTGAGCCTCAGCCTCAGCCTGCCTCGGCCTCAGCCTGCGTCAGCCTCAGCCTCAGCCTGCCTCAGCCTGCCTCAGCCTGCCTCAGCCTCAGCCTCAGTCTGCCTCGGCGTGCCTCAGCCTCAGCCTCAGCCTGCCTCGGCCTCAGCCTGCCTCGGCCTCAGCCTGCCTCAGCTCGGGCATTCAAAATATGGCACAAGACTGGTGTTCTGGGTGCACGAAGATCACGAAGTGGCCCACGGTTGGCTCTGGGCATTCAGAATGTGTACTGAGAGTGGTGTTCCGGGAACACGAAGAACACGAAGTGGCCTACAGTTGGCTCTGGGCATTCAAAATGTGGCCTGGGAATCGTGTTCTGGGAAAACGAAGAACACGAAGTGGCCTACAGTTGGCTCCGGGCATTCAAAATGTGGCCTGGGAATGGTGTTCTAGGAAGACGAAGAACACGAAGTGGCCTACAGTTGGCTCTGGGCATTCAACATGTGGCCTGGGAATGGTGTTCTGGGACAGAATCTGTAGGAATCCATAGGAATCCATTGGAAACTATAAGAATCTATAGGAGTCCTGGGGAGTCCCCGGATTCCCCGGATTCTCCCGGCATCCGCCCAGACCCCCCTGGGGAGTCAAGATGCTCTCTTTGGAGCCCACAAAAAACCTATCAGTCTTCGCTGCTAGGTAACAAGATCCGCTGTTGGGCATTGTACCCATTCCTTCCGTGCCCATGTCGCTCGTGGAGATATGGGCACTAACAGCGGCCGCTGTTGGTTTGGGACAACATTTGTTGTAGGGCATTGTGCTCATTCTTTCCGTACCCAGATCGGGCGTCCAAACTCTTGACGTGGGCCGGGCGGGACAGCCGCCGGCCGCCTCCGCCAGACCCTCCTCCTTACCAGCCTGGAACATATCCCTCATCACGATGCCAATCTTAGGGATTCCCTTAGTTTGGGAGGGCGAATCCCCAAGGTTGTCATGGCCTTGTGGCGTGTCAATCTTAAGGATAGGGATACGTTCGAGGCTGCTAACCTCTGGTCCTCGGCGCTGAAGTGCGCGGGCGGCGCGGGGGCGCCGTCCAGCATCTCGGGTGGCTCACGCGTGGCCCGCCCTGGGCCCGCAGGCCTTGGGCCCCCAGGGAGCTCTCGCAGCCCCTGCGTACAGTCGGGGCGTTGACCTGAGGAACCCTAAATCAGGAACGAGGCCCCTATTCTCCATACAATGAACTTCGATTTCATATCGAAAACCTACGGAAAACCTAAGGCAAGCTGCGAAACAATTAAGGAGCACGGAGCCCCTCCCCAACGAAAAGGGTTCCTTCTTCAGGGCCCCGACTGTACTCGCGGCGCGCCGTCCCCCCCCCGTCCCCGCCCTCTCCATCTCTCGCTCGATCACCTTTTCTCTGCCTTCCCGTGTATGTCTCTGTCTCTGTCGTTCTGTGTGTGCGCGTGTCTGCTGGTTCGATGCCGACTACTCGACTTGCTCCGTCTCGTCGCTGCGCGAGAGGCCGCGACCGCCAAAAAGTCAGAGAGAGAGAGAGGAGTTGGTGCGTGCGTCTCTTTATGTGTTTTCTGTATCTCTGTCTGTCTGTTTCTCTCTCTCTCTCTCTCTCTTTCTCTCTCTCACACTCTCTTTATACATATATATATAGTATATCTCTCTTTGGCTTGTGTATATGTATTGTGCTCCTCTCTCTCCCTCACTAACGTATACGTGTACTCATCCCTCTGACACGTCTGCCTGCGCCCGCATACAAACGCGTATATGCAGGCCTAGCTCAGTAATGGGATAAGCCCGCGTTCAAGACCGCGTCATCTCGGGGAGGACGAAAGAGGGAAACCAATAAAAGGGAGAATGTCGAATCAACTTTCCCTGGCGTCTGGAGGCGCCGGGAACGGCCGTGTATCGAAGAGTGTGCGCAACCATGGGGCCGAAACTGGCAGCGCGCAGCTGACTTACGCATCCCCCTCTTCCCCCCCGCGTGAGCAGCGCAAGCCCTGATGGTGCACGCTCCACCAGGTGAATCATCCCCCATAATCCCCTAGTTGCTCTCACCCTCCTCCCCCTCACCAGTTTCTCCTCCTCCTCCTTCTCCTTGTCGCCCTCCGCCTCCTCCTCCTCCTCCTCGCCCTCCCCTGCCGCAGCCCGCCGCGGGGCGCGGGGGCCCCAGCCAGGGGCGCCTGAGCGGGCGGCTCGGCTGACGCATCGCCGCGCTGCCTCGCACGCGCCCCGGCCCCACGGGGGGGACGGGCTCATCCTCCCTCTTCCCTCCTCGTTCCTCTTCCTCCATCCCCCTCCCTCCTCCTCCCTCCCTCCCTCCCTCCTTCTCCTCGCTCCTCCCTCCCTCCTCCGCCTCCTCGGGGAGGAGCATGGGGGAGGAAGGAGAACGGGGGAGGGGGAAGGGGGCCTTGCGCGGCTCGGATATACGTCGTGCTAAATGTGTCGTGCAAATGTATTGGGACACTGTCTGATCGACTATACATATATATATATATATATATATATATATACACACCAGATTTTACCGGCTCGCTTCGCTTCGCCTTGAAGATCTTGGTCGCATGTCGTCAGCGAGTTTCGCCGCGACCCGTAGTCGCACGCACCGCGGTCTGATTGGGCTCGCCAAAGTGGCTCATGGGGCCCACAGGGCTGATACGACCCATTGGGTCCTTTGAGTCAGAGGGCTGAAAGGCTCTATGCCGTGACTAGAGCTCATCGGGCTCATCAAGCTTCTCGGGATCATCGGGGTCATTATGCCCGTAGGCTTCATACGGCTAGTACGTCATGGGGCTCATAGGGCTCACAGGGCTCATGGGGCTAAATGGGCTCATGAGGCTCATAGGGCTCATTGGGCTCGTAGGGCTCATAAGGCTCATAGGGCCCTTCGGGCTCATAGGGCGCATCGGGCTCATCAGGCTCATTGGGCTCATCGTGCCCGTCGGTCTCGTAGGGCTACTACGTCATAAGGCTCACAGGGCTCATAGGGCTCGCAGGGATCATAGGGCTCTTGGGGCTCGAAGGGCTCAGAGGCTCATAGGGCCTATAGGGCTCGTAGGGCTCATGGAGTTCATGGGGCTCATAGGGCTCACAGGGCTTCTAGGGGTCTTAAGGCTTTTTAGGCTCATAGGGCTCAAAGAACTCATGAGGCTCATTGGGCTCATAAGGCTCAGAGGGCTCAGAAGACTCGTAGGGCTCATAGCTCATAGGGCTCGGAGGGTTCAGAAGGCTCATAGGGCTTATACGGCTCAGAAGGCTCATGGGGCCTACAGTGCTCATGGGGCTCCTGGGGCTTATAAGGCCCATAAAGCTCATAGGACTCATAGGGCTCATAGGGCTCATGAAGGCATGTAGCTCCTAAGCTCCTAGGGCTCATAGGGCTTGGAAGGGGTCATAGGGTTCATGAGGCTTATAAGGCTCGGAAGGGTCATGGGGCTCACAGGGCTCATATGGCTCGTGGGATTTATAGTGCCCATAGGGCTCATTGGGCTCATGGGGCTTATAGCCTATAGGGCCCGTAGAGCTCGTAGGGCTGACCGGCGTCATAAGGCTCATACGGCCCGTGAGCTCATAAGGCTCGTAGGGCTCACAGGGCGCATAGGCCTCATACGGCTCATAAGGCTCATAGGGCTCATAGGTCGCATTGGAATCATCGGGCCTGTAGGGCTAGTAAGGCTCGTAGGGCTCGTAAGGCCCACAGAGTTCGTGGGGCTCATAAGGCTCATAGGGCTCATTGGGATCATAGGGCTCATATGGCTTATGGAGCGCAGAGCGGCTTGTAGGGCTCACAGGGCTCATGGGGCGCATCGGGGTAACGAAAGCCATAAGGCTCATGGAGTCATGTGGTCTAACACGGCCCAGTGACCTCATCAGGATCATAGCTCTCATCAGACTCATAGGGGCCATAGGGCTCGCACGGATGGGGCTCACGGAGCTCATGAGAGCTCATAGGGCTCGCAAATGGAGGAGGCAGAGGTGGGAGGACGGAGTGAAGGAGAAAATGGAGCAGGCGTAGGGAGGGACTGAAGGAGGAAATGGAGGAGGCGGAGGACAGGAAACGGAGGAAGACGAGCAGCATGACGAAAAGGAGGAGCAGGACGAGACAACATGTTTGGATCCTTGGAAATTTGTGTTTCGGCTGCGGGGCCCGACAGCGGCCTCTGGAAGCCGAAACTGATGAACGAGAACAGCGCACCTGTTTTGGTCAGTGAAGTTTCTGCCCCCGGCCCCGGGGCCCGACGGCAATCTCTGGAGGCCGAAACTGTCGAAACGTAAATGCAGACCACATGCTCCAGTGCCTGGAGGTTTTGTCTCCGGCCACGGACTGGCGGAAGAGGGAGGAGCGCAAGCATGGTGGCGAAGGCAGAGGAGAGCAGTGATAGAGGAAGGAGAGAGAAATAACGCAAGCCGGCGAGGCGGTCCTGTCGCGGGGCGGTCAGCACTCGTTCTAGGCGAACGGCACGCCTTCGTCTTTGTGCAGTTTGGGCTGGCGTGGACGGAGGCAAAAATCCATTGTGAGGTCGCGAAGTCGGAATGGTTTTTGCCCTGCGCCGAAACGGTTACTAATCCACTCCAGGTGCTGGCGCGCCGCAGCGAAGTTGAGGATGCCCAACTCGGCTGCGGCCTCGGATGCCCCAGGGAGGTAGCGCGCGATTGTGTCCCAATCGTCGACAGACCATTATGTGTCAACCGTCCTGGAAGCCAGGGCGTCGATAAGCCGCAAATGGTGCCCCTGGGTGCGTTTGCACCCCCGTGCAAGACGGGAAGTTTCGTCTTAAACGTTTCGAGGGTCAGGTCGAGGGCTCGTGGTGTTCTGGCCTCAGGCTGCAAACCAGCGATGGCGCTGGCGTGGTCGAGCAGGCTGTCTAAGCCCGTGGGGCTACGCAGGAGTTGGTCCAGAACGGTTGCGCCCCCCATTGGGCGCGACGTGTCCCAGCGAGTCTCCTTCACGGGGTATGTACGGATGGCGTCCGCCATGGCGCGTGCGTTGGCCTCGGTTGGCTCGGAGGAGGTTGCGGCTAACGCCGCGAACGCGGCGCAAACGGGTCGACGGCGAGGCACGCTGTGCAGCAAGGACAGCCACCACAGCGCATGGGATTCGGTGCACGCCAGGCTGGACCGAAGTCGTACGCGTGGTACATGGTGACCACGTCGGCGCGCTGGTCCATGCGAGTCCACACGGACAACGCAGCCGAAGCGTCCCGACAGAGGTTCTCTGCGAAATCGTCAAACTCTGGGTCGGGTCTCCAGGGTGGTTCTCTGGCAGGGCCAGGGCTTTCGGGTAACGGAGCCTGGGCGTCCGCAGCCAGGGGCTTGCCGGCGATGGGAAGCGTCGCCGGCGCATCCTCGATGGCGAGGACGGGGTCTACGGAGGGGAGTTCGGCATCGGCGTCGTCCTCCGAACGTAGTGCGAGAAGCTCAGCCTCCAGTGTCCGAATTGTCCGAAGAGCCCAGGAGGCATCTGTGCGCGGCGGTGGGTTGGGCTCCGTCCACAGCGTGGCCAAGCGTTCGAGTAAGATGCCGCGGGCTCCGCCGCATGGAACGTCATTGGCCCGGTAAGTGAACGAAAGAGTCGCCCACGATGCCGCGAAAATGCCATCGTCGATGGTGGTCAAAGGGGGCGCGCCACCGTCTGAACATCGATGTTTGCGTTTGGGGGGTGGGTTTGCTGCCATGAGGTATGGACAGGAAGCAGAGCGCAAGCGAAAGGTAATGCAAACAGCAAGTGTGCGAAAGAAGAAATAGCAAAAAAAAAACACGAGGGAGGAGGGATAGCATAATAAAGCAGGAAACGCAGGAGGCAGAGAGTGAGGGAGAAGGGGAGCGAAGAGAAGGACAACGACGTTGGATAGGTGCTTGGATGCGAGCAGGGATGTGGCCCGACCACCGAAAGGCATTGGCAGTGCCTTTCGCAATGTCACTCAGAAGGCCCATGAGGCTCATAGGGCTCATAGAGCTCATGGGCTCATATAGAACTCATAGGGCTCGTTGGGCTCATAGGGCTGATAGGGCTCACCGGGGGCCAAAGGACTCGTGATCGTATAGGGTTCGTAGGGCTCATGAGGTTCTTAGGGCCCATGAGGCTCAAAGGGCTCATAGGGCTCGTAGGGCTCACAGGGCTCATTGGCTCATAAGCCTCATGGGGCTCACCGAGCTCATAGCACTCGCAGGGCTCATAGGGCTCGTAGGGCTTATATGGCTCATAGGGCTCATAGGGCACATAGGACTCATAGGGCTCATAGGACTCTCGTAGGGTTCATAGGGCTCACAAGGGGTTCATAAGGCTCATCGGGCTCCTGAGGCTCGCAAAGCTCAGAAGGCTCATAGGGCTCATAGGGCTCATAAGGCTGATTGGGTTGTGAGGGGCTCATGGGGCTCGTAGGGTTCAGGGGGCTCGTAGGGCTCATAGGGCTCATAGGGTTCATGGGCGAATGGGGCTCTTGAGGTTACAAGGCTCGTAAGTCTCACAGGGGGGACCGTTGGGGAGACCCTGGGGTTCCTCGGGGACCCCGTGGGCTTCTCTTGGGGCCGTCTTGGGGCGTTCTGGGGCAGTCTTGGGCGTCCGTGGGCCGTGTTGAGGCCGTCTTGGGGCTCTCGTGGGGAATTCGTATGCCTCCTCGGGGCGGTCTTGGGGACTTCCCGGGCCGTCGCGGAGCGTCGGAAAGCCGAGAACGCGAAACGGGCCAAACTCATCAAAAACGTACATGACATTGAACCTTTTTGATTTTCGGAGCCTTCTTGAAACGCTTCTCGGAGCTGTCTTGGGACTTCTTGGGAGCCTCTTGGGCCGTCTGTGGGCCATCTTGGGCGTATCGTGGGGCTGTTTTTAGGGGTATTTCGGGCCGTGTGGCGGCCTTCGTGGGCCGTCCCGGGATTTTCTTGGGCTGTCTGGGGGGACTTGGGCCGTCTTGGAGCCCTCTTGGGCCCTCTTGGGGGCCTCCTGTGGCCTTCTTGGGGCTGTCTTGGGAGCTGTTGGGGGTCCTCTTGGGCTTCTCTTGGGCGTCCTGGGACTCACCTGTGGCGTGTTCGGGCCCTCTGGGGCCGTCTAGGGGTCCTTGTCAAAATTGTTTAGGCCGTCTTGGGGGTATCTTGCAGGCCTTCTGGGCCGTCTTGGACGGTGTGAAGACCAAAGAAGCGAGTATGCTAAAATATACGTTGTCCTACAACAAGGTGGCATTTTTTGTGTATTGGGGGTCTCCTTGGCGGCCTCTTGGGGCGTCTTGAGAGCCTCTTGGGCCGTGTTGATGCCACTTTGCGCATTCTTCGAGCGATCATGGGCTATTCTGGAGCAGTCTTGGGCCGTCTCGGGCCTCCGCGGGATCGTCCGGGAAGCGATCGTGGGCCTGCCCGAACTGCGTAGGGTGGTGGCTCGGAGAGGCTGCCGGAACCGACATTTCGAATTTCACATCGGTGGGACCGCCCAAAGCCGAATTTATGAAAGGGGGGGAACCAGGGCTTCCCGTTATAAGAATGTTCGAAGAGGAAGAGAGAGAGAGAGAGAGAGACAGAGAGAGAGAGATCTATATATATATATATATATATATATATATATACACATACATGCATACATACATGCATGAATACATACATACATACAAACATACATACATACATACATACATACAAACAAACAAACATACATAAATACATACATACACATACTAGAACCATCGCGCGCGCTTCGCGCGCGCTCAGGTTCTAGCCCAGGTCGGGGGGGCGGTGGACGATCTTGGACAACGCTATCAAGCACAGGCGCGCGACGGCATATGAGGAGCTTCTGGGGTGTTCCGCATGCTTCGTCAACTGGCTGTTGGAGGCACCTCTTGGGTGCCTCTTGGGGGGGCGTCTGAGGTTCCCTTGGGGGCATCGGTTCTGCAATCTGAAGCCGTCATTGGCCGTCTTGGCTGCGTGGAGGCCCGACTTGAGGCCACCTGCGGCCAAATTGAGGCAATCTGGAAGCCTCCCGGGGGCCTCCTGGAAGCAGTTTTGACGCATCGAGGGCACTCTTGGGCTATTTTAAAACCTCTTGGAAGTCTCCTAGGGGCCTCTTGGGCCCTCGGGAAGCTTTTGGGGTCCTCTTGCGGCCTCCTGTGGGCCTGTTGGGGGGAACGCTCTGCTGTTGGGTCGCGTTCCCCTTCTCGGGCCTCTCTTGGGGCTCTTGGGGCCCTCTCGGGCCGTCTTGGGCGCCTCAAGCATCGTCTTGGGGCCCTCGCGGGCCGTCTTGGGGCCCTCTTGGAGGCCTCTTCCTCTATGTTGGAGCGGTATTGGAAGCCTCTTGGGCCGTCTTGGAGCATCGGGATGCCAAAGGCCGACAAAAATTAAAACCCGTCAAAACCCAATCGTAAAGCAATGAGTTGTGCCTTTTGGGGCCACCTTTGGAGATCTCTTAGAACCTCGTCGGCCCTCTTGGGAGCTTCTTGGGTGCCTCTTAAATCCGATTGGGGGCCTCTTGGGACTTCCCGGGAACCTCTCGGGGTAGAAAGCTCGGATTCTCAGTTCGTGTTTCCCTTCTTGGGCCTCTCTTGGGGCCGTCTTGGGGCCCTCTCGGGCCTTCTTGGGCGCCTCAGGCACCGCCTTGGGGCCCTCGTGGGCCGCCCAAGGCCCTCTTGGAAGCCTCTTCGGCTATCTTGGAGCTGTCTTGGAGGCCTCTTCCTCCTCCTCGTCCCCCTCCTCCTCCTCCTCCCACTCCAGCTCTCTCTCCTCCTGATCTTCCTCCTCCTCCTCCTGCAGCGTGTTCCGGAAGGCTCCCGCCGGAACATGCTGTGCACAAGTGCTGTCACTGCTCCCGCCACCGTGCCCTGGGTGGTGGGTCAGAGGCCTCATGGGTGTTGGTTTGGATCTCGTGGTTGGCCTGTCGGGGACGTCGTGAAGGCAGTTTCGCAGCTTCTCGGTAGCCGTTTTGGGACCGTTGTGGGGCCTCCTCGGGGCTGTTTTGTGGCCGCTTTAGGCGCCTCCTGGGTGCCTCTTGGGGGCCTCCTGGGGCCTCTTGGGGGCTCCTTGGGGCCTCCTGGGGCACTCTTCAAGCGGGAGGGTAGAATTTTGGAGTCGTGGTCCCCCTCTTGGGCGCATCTTGGGGCCGTTTTGGGGCTCTGTTGGGCTGTCTTGGGGATTTGGACAAAAAAACAGAGACTAAAAATGCGCTGCCGGCCCTGCCGGCCCTCCCGGCCGCTGCCGGCCCTGCCGGCCGCTGCCGGCCCTGCCGGCCGCTGCCGGCCCTGCCGGCCCTGCCGGCCCCTGCCGGCCCTGCCGGCCCCTGCCGGCCCTGCCGGCCTCCGGCCGGCCCCTGCCGGCCCTGCCGGCCCTGCCGGCCCTGCCGGCCCTGCCGGCCCTGCCGGCCCTGCCGGCCCTGCCGGCCCTGCCGGCCCTGCCGGCCCTGCCGGCCCTGCCGGCCCTGCCGGCCTGTGCCGGCCCTGCCGGCCCTGCCGGCCCTGCCGGCCCTGCCGGCCCTGCCGGCCCTGCCGGCCCTGCCGGCCCTGCCGGCCCTGCCGGCCCTGCCGGCCCTGCCGGCCCTGCCGGTCGCTACCGGCCCTGCCAGCCTTGCCGGCCCTGCCGGCCCTGCCGGCCCTGCCGGCCCTGCCAGCCCTGCCAGCTCTACCGGCCCCGCCGGCCCTGCCGGCCCTGCCGGCCTTGCCGGCCCAACCGGCCCTGCCGGCCCTGCCGGCCCCTGGCCTTCCCCTGGCCTTACCGGCTCATACCAGCCCTATACCAGCCCTGTACCAGCCTATACCGGCCTTACCGGCCCTGCCGGCCCTTAACCTTGAGACTCCAAGGTCGATCTATAGTGCGGGGTCGAACTATAGATCGACCTGGCACTTTCCTTGGGTCGCACTATAGTCCAACCCATGATTTTTGGCCAGGTCGTACTTTTCTTCGCTCGCGCATTGTTAAGGATCCCCTGAGTGAGGGGGCATGCGTCCCCTGAGCGAGGGGTATCGGCTGCATCACATTGCGCGCATGTTACAACATCCCGCAGCTGCGAAGGCTCGAGGGCACATAGCGCTACTCTTGCTTGCGCGCACTGCGCGGGGGGTGGGCAATGGTCAAGGGCAAGACGGAGGTGAAGATACGGGCTTCTTCTGTGACTGAGGAACAGTTGAAGCCGCTCGTGAAACAGCACATTGATCTCATCGAAAAATGCCAACTGCAAGGGGGCATAGATGACTTCATGAAGAACAACATGCCGTTTCTCTTGCCGCTTGCGCAGCTCACCACACGCGTCAAATGGAAGAACCTCCAGGACGTCGTGTTGAAGCAGAAGCCGAACATGCACCAGGAAGAGTGTAGGCGTTTCTGCCAGGAGGTGGCCAACGCTTTCAGCCATGTTTGCAACAAGTTCTACATCGCCAAGACGGGGGGGAAGCTGGAGGCGCACACAAAAATGCTTGGGGTGGCAATGGGGCTGCAGCCTGGCAGGGCAAGCCCAAGCACAGGAGAGAGCAAAAAACGCGCCGACAGCAGCTCCGACATAGAGATGAACCCTCCAAAATCTTCCACGGCCGCCGCGTCGTCCAGCGCAGATGGGGGCAGCAGGCGCAATGTCATCAAGAACGCCTTCGGCATCAGCCCGCCTCCGAAACCGGCAGGGAAGAAACAGAAGGTTGCCACGTGGAGCCCGATGGTGGTGTTCTCGTCGCAGGAGGACGTCGAGCTCGCTGACCCGCCCGCCGCGGCCCCGAAGGAGGATCGGAGGGGGCGGGCAGGGTGGGAGGGGGAGGGGAGCAGTTTTGATTTTTCACGGCGTAACCGAACCCCTTCGGGAGGGGAGCTCGGGAGGGGCAAGTGAGAGACCCGCCCCAGGGTCCCCTGGCCACGTATTTCGATTTCAACTCCGAGCCGATGCGCATGGCGATGAAGTTCGCAGACAGGGAGGAGCGGGGAACACTGACGAAAGGAGGCGATGGTTTCTTGGATGCCGCGTTTCCCGACGGCAGGACGGAAAAGACGGAGCAGCCCAACGCCCTCCTGGCAGCAAGAGCGGCAGCCGCGCAGGCGAAGGCGAAAGCGTGCAAAAAAGGGAAGCCAGCAGGACATGTAGTGGCAAAGAAGCCTGCAATGAGAAAGCCCAGTGCAGCCGCCGCGAACACGGAGACGGACCAGGACGATGAGGGGGAGGAGGAAGAGCAGCTGGAACCCGATGAGCCCGTGGATGCTGCAGATGAGCCCTCGGTCGGCGCTGGGCCCCCCGCTGGCCGCGCCGACCGCGGGTACAGCGTGATGCATTACAGGAGGGACCACTCTATCGGGTTGAAACGGACGCACGGTGAGAAGAACCAGTTTGTGAGTTTCGGCGGGAAAAAGTACAAGGACACCTTGGACGAGGCCACGCTCAGGGAGATCGGCGCAGAGCTGAAGAAGGCCTTGGTCGACGGCACCGTGGCTGACACCAAGGAAGCTGCTACGGCGGAGGCTGAGCGCTTAGTGGCACAGCGCTTGGGCGACTAATCGCATCCATCCTCATCATCGCATCCATCATCATCATCATCCTTACCGTCTTCATCGCCATTGCCATCGCCATACCCGTTGGCAGAGCGCCCTCTCCAGTGCTAGACGACACCCCCTCATCGCAGGGGCGCCCCTCCGTGAGGGGACCGCGCGATGGATTGGCGAGTGATGGAACCCCTTAAGAGGGGAACCCCTTAAGAGGGGCTTCAGCACACTCGCGATAAGACAGGGCAACGGCCCCCTCCGAGAGGGGGCCCCTCGGGGAGGGGATCAAAGGTGCGGCAGTCTGCTTACTCATTATGTGTATGGCATTGCGTTTCCTCCTCGTTCCATCCCTCTCCCATTTGCTTTCATGTTCTTCATCCGCAACCGTTCGACAGAGCTGACGCCCAGCGCGCTTGGGGGCCAGCCCCCCGCCCCGAGCTCGCGGCCACGCGGGCGCTCATCGTGTGCCTCTCGGCGCTCCAGGCCGCGCGGAAGCAGAATGCAAGGGGGGAGTTGGGGCAGGATGAGGAGAAAAGTAAGAGTGACGGCCACTTGTTTGGCCATCTGGGCGATAAAAAATCAATCCAGCAGCCGAGTTTTAGACCCACCTTTTTTAGCAAAAAAGGGGGGGTCTAAAATTGGACGAATTCCTATGAAATTCCATTGCATTCACCCCCCCGAAGGGCCTCCCACGAGGCCCCCAGATTTTAGCCTTTTGAGTCTGACTAAAAACTTTCGGCCGCAACCGTTCTGGACCCCAGGCTTCCGGCACGATGATGTCGGGCGGCTGCGGCGGCGGGCTGCCTCCAGAAGGCGGTGGCGGCGGCAAGCGGCCTCACGAGGAGCTGGGGGTACACGTGGTTAAGGCGCCCCTTCCTGAGGGGATCCGTTTACAG
This sequence comes from Prorocentrum cordatum, assembly GCA_963575745.1. NCBI lineage: Eukaryota > Dinophyceae > Prorocentrales > Prorocentraceae > Prorocentrum > Prorocentrum cordatum. The sequence continues at coordinate 347,757 of CAUYUJ010001348.1, forward strand.
AGAAGGGGATCCGTTTACAGAGACCCCTGCCAGAGGGGATTTATCGATAGAACCTCCCCTTCCTGAGGGGATTCATTCACAGAGACCCGTGACCCTTCCTGAAGGGATTGATTTACAGAGACACCCTGCAGGACGGGCACGCGCCTGTCTTTGAGGTCGACGACGACGACAGCGAGGCGGAGGAGGAATTCATGCTGGACTTCCAGGACCACAGGAAGCGGTACACCCGCTCGTCCCACCGCTTGTGGCTTCGCAAGATGAACTGCAAGAAGTGTTGGCAGTGCGGCAAACACACCTTCTTCTCGGTGTGCGTTGGCAAGACGTGCCAGGAACACCACGCGACCCAGTGGTTCCACGAGCACGGCGACCGCGACCGCAACGGGAGGAGGTGGAGGGGCGGCAAGAGCGAGGTCGCCAGAGCCAGGCAACGCAAGGGTGCAAGTGGTGGGGAGGGGGGAACCCTCAAACATTGAGGAATGAAGTTATGTCGGTTTGATGTTTTGATTTTCTCAATGTTTATCCTGGTCAGTTTTCTGCGCCTGCCAGGCACTGGCAGCGGAGGTGCGATACCAGGGAGGCGGTCTTGGTCGGCCTGCTGCAGGACCGCACCCCCCCCCTCTGCCCCGCGCTGCCAAGAAGGGAGGGCCCCTGTTTGAGGGGATAAACGAGGGGGGACCGAATAAACGCAAGAAGAGGCCCCTCTCATGGGGGTGAGCTTACTTCGTCGTTCCCCGACAGGAGCAGCAGAACGAAACAGCAGCGCAGCCGCCGCCCCCGCAGGGGGGGCCAACGCCACCGATCGGCCCGCCACCCGCAGCACTGTTAGCAGCAGCAGCGGCTGGACACCCCGCAGCAGCAGCAGCAGCAGCAGCACCGCCCGCAGCAGCAGCAGCAGCAGCGGCAGCACCTGCCGAAGCAATGCAGGTTGACGGATCCGACGACGGAGCCCGAGAGGGGGAGGAAGAAGAGGAGGATGAGGGCGAGGAGGAAGAGGGCATGGAGGAGGAAGCGGAGTCAGAGGAGCCTGATGAGCTGATGAGGCTAGAGGAAGAGCACGCAAGGCAGCATCGGAGGCTCTTGCGGGCATTGAATCGCACGGAGGCGGCGCAGAGGTGCGTCGAAAGGCACAAAGAGCGCCTTCGGCAGGAGCAGGAGCGCAGGGCAGAGCAGGAGATCATCCGCCTGAGGCGGGCGCAACAACAGCAGAGGGACGCCGCGCTGAGGCGGGAGGCAGAGGCCCGCCTGGAGCTGCAGAGGGCAGCAGAGGCCGCCGAAGCGCAGGCGAGGACGAGGCTGCTGGCTGCCGAAGCGGCCGCACGGAGGGCGGAAGAGGCGGCCAAGGCTGCCAGGGATGCGGAGGACGCAGCGCGGGCCAAGGAGGAAGCGGAGCAGAAACAGAAACGAGAGGCAGAGGAGCGGCAGGCGGCAGAGACGGCAGCGCCAGAAGCGGCAACACCAGAGCAGCCAGAGACGGGCGCAGCAACGGCGGACGCAGCCAGGGCGGACGCGGAGAACGCAGACAACAAAAAGAAGGACCCCAAAGCAAAAAAAAGGCCCCGCGCGGACCAGGCGGGGGGCAGACCCTCGAAAGGAGGGGGGGGCGACAAAGACAAGGACAAGGACACTGAGAAGGACAAGGGCAAGCGCCCGAAGGCGACCTCCAAGAGGGGCTAGGACCGCTTCTCCATCCTCCTGGTCACTCCTCCTCCTGCTCCTGCTTGTCGCCCGCCCTCCTCCTTGTCCATATCCCTCTTGCTTCTGCTCTTCATCCTTGTCAATCTTCCTCCTGCACCCCCATCCGCCCCAGGACGGCGCGCCCTGAGCCGCGGGGCGACCGCGTCGGCGACGGCGCCGACATCCATATACATTTGCGCGGCCTCTCGCGCCAGAATAGAGGCGGTGCGGGTTAAGGGGGCTCTGCTTGACTGTGGCCCCTTCATTGCAGGGGCGCGCGCGGCTGCCCCTGGCAGAGGGGACGGGCGATCACGAAACCGATTATCTTAAGGGGAAATTCTCTTTGGAGAATTCTCTTAAGAGAATTCTCTTAAGAGAATTCTCTTAAGAGAATTCTCTTAAGAGAATTCTCTTAAGAGAATTGTGTGGATGTCTCAGGCAAAACCAACAATTCTCTTAAGAGAATTCTCTTAAGAGAATTCTCTTAAGAGAATTCTCTTAAGAGAATCTCTCTCAAGGTCGCTTGCAGTGCACCCCCCCTCGCTGCATGGGGGCCAGACGAGTCCCGCTGAGGGGCGAAACGCCCCTGGCTGAGGGTGGGGGGGGGGAGGGGGCGGGGCTGGACCGTATCTGACGGGCCCCCTAGGGGGGTTGGGGGGCGCGGTGTTCCTGATTGAGGGGGGCCCCTGAAACATCTTTGACGGGCCCCTTGCGGAGGGGCACCGCCGTCCTTTACTGAGGGTGAGCCCCTTTAATGAGGGGGGGCAGTGTGAGCAGGGGCAGCAGGGGGGAGCAGTAGCATTGCATCATGGGTGAGTCGTTCGGGCCCCTGTGCTTGCCTGCCGCGCAAAGCAATCCAGAGAGGGGGGTGCCCCTTTTTGAGGGGGCGCGCACCCCTTACTGAGGGGGGGGGCCCTGGCACATCCCCTCCCCCTCCCCGCCTCACCGCTGATGAGGTAGCACCCCTTCTCTTCGAGGGGGAGGAGGCGACCGCGTGGGTTGCGAGCCCCTTCGAGGGGAGAGAAACGAACCCCTGGCTGAGGGGAAGGCTCGACGATACTGAAATGTACCACCACACACGCCACACCCACAGCACCACACCACACCCACACGCACCACTGAAGTGCGCGGGGAAGGCCCCCGACGATCTACTTGCCATTCGCAGGCGTTTCGGCTGCCGCAGGGCATTTCGATTTTGCTGCTGTATCCCAAATTTCAGGGGTCAGTCCCGCGGCAGCCATGCCCGCCCCAGGAGTAGTCCCTCCTCTGCTCCTGCTGGGCACTCTCCTCACACCGTTGTGCAGCATGGCGCCGAAGAAGAAGATCGAGGGCCAGGGCGCACCAGCGGCGAAGAAGTCGAAGGCGGCCCCGAAGGGGCACGGGCTCGACAAGCAGGAGGCCGACAAGATGAGGGCGTGGCTCAAGTACCAGTCGGAGAAGAAGGACGGCAGCGGGAAACCTACGAGCACAGCAGAATCCGCCAGAGCAGCCCAGGCGCTTTGGAACGGGATGAAGGACCCAGCCGATCGGAAGCGTTTCTTGCAGACCTTCGCGAGTGGCAAGGACAAGACACTTGACTGGTTGGCCACCTTCGAAGAGAGATGCACGAATGAAGAGGTGCACGCGCGCTCTGCCAAGGAAGGGTGCCGGAATGTATCGCAGGCACTGGCCCTCAAGAACCTCACCATCAAAGACTTTGCGAACATCCAGGAAGCCACTGCCTTCGTGCAGGAATGGTGGGCGGAGAACAGCGAAGAGCATGGCACCAAAGAAGAATTCCCCATCAAGGAAGATGTCAAGGACAGGCCTCTGTGGAAGGAGTGGTACTTCGTCGAGCGCAACATGGACGATGACCAGCTGGTGACGAAGGACTCGCGCACCTTCAAGGGGACGTCCAACCTGAAGAACCTGAAGCAACTCGAAGCTGCAGGCATCAGGATGGCCGAGCTCCCGTCGCCCAGCGCTTCGGGGTCGGGTGGGGGCGGCGAGGTGAAGATCGAGAATCCGCACTGGCCAGAGATCGTGAGTAAGAAGGACGAGATCGCGCGCCGTCCTCGGCAGCCGCCCCCTGCCCTTCCATCTCTGGTGCTCTGCCAGACCCCTCCCAGAGGGGGGCCCTCTCCCCCGCCACGCCCCCGCCGCCCCTCCTGGAGGGGATGGCGATAGAAACTGGTTCGTATCCGTTCTGTCGTGCGTTGTTTGCGTTGAAAAGCATGTCGGCGCATTGCTTGTTTATGATCCCTACCAAGGCAAATGCTGGTCAAGTATCAGAAGGAGCTGAAGTTCCTAAAGCACACGAAGAATCAGTTGCTCGCGAAGGCTGGGGATCAGGATCAGAAGGACCGTCAGAGCTTCCAGAACTGGGCCGATGAGTGCAAGAAGTGCGTGGACAATGCGGACCAGCACGAGACGGCGATGGAGGTTCTGATTGCGAAAATTGAGGGCGCTGATTCTGTCGGCAAGGACACGGACATGTACGATAAGCTGAAGAATGAGGTCCAGGCCGCCTACAACACACACGAGCACATGTACGAGGGCATTCAGCTCTCGGTCAAGCGCTTCAAGAAGTTCCTCAATTGAGCTGCGGCCCTACATCTACATCTACATATCAGTATTTACATGCATATATGCAGTAGGGTTTGAGATGCTCTGCCTCGCCCGACGACGCGCATGCAGCGCTGCCTTTCCGACGCCCGTGGGAAAACGAGAACTTGCCGCTTCCTCTGCCAGGGGTGCCCCTTCGTGAGGGGCCGCGTGTTTCTGGGTTTGCCAGTAAAGAAGCCCCCCTCATCGCAGGGGCGTGGGGGGAGGGGGGGGCGGGGGGGAGGGGGGCTTGGTATCATCAGGAGGGGAGTAGCAGGAGGGGAGGGGCATGAAAGGGATTGAAGGAGGGCGCGGAGGAGGGGCGCGGGAAAGGGCAAGGGCCCCTTGCCTCAGCCGCGCATGTCCGTAGCCACTGCAGTGGCTCAAGGCCGCCGCGCTCGCGCCTGTCTCCCGCGGGCCCCGCGGGATGCTTTCCAGGCGGCGGTTGCCTTATGACAGGTTGGGCTTGCCGCCGGAGAGGCGGCTGAGAGCGAACGCGCAGGACCTGATAAGCAGCAACGTGGTCAGCGGGCAGCGCGGCGCTCAGCTGATCAATGACTGCGTCTCTGCATCTGCGACAGGTCTCTCCGACCTGCACACTACGGAGTCAACGTCGGGCATGAAAAACGCTGCCAGGAAGTTCAGGCGGGATTTCTTCAGGAAAGGGTGGCCTCCGCTCTATCACTGCCAGGTGAGGGGCTGGGACCCCAAGTCTGAAACAGAACAACTGATGGACTTAGCGATGATGCTTCCTCACGGAATACTTCATCAACTTCATCATTTTGGCGAGCGGAGCGTGCTACTGGAGACGTCGAGTCTCGACGGCGTGTCTCTGCGCCACGTGCAAAGAGCCAGGGGGAGAGTGGTTGCAACGACCTGGTGGCCCTGGGCGTGTGGCAGGACGGGGTCCCTTGCTTCTGGGACCGATCGATGAGCGCAGAGATCATCAGCCTCATGTTACCAGGGGCTGCGGGGCGCTGGAAAAACCTGCGGGCCCCAATCACAGCGTTCCTCAAAGAGCACGTGGGCCCCAACACATTTGATGATGTTTTTGCAGTGGTGCAGTGGAGCTTTGTTCACTTGGCTGCGAAGCGCTGGCCGGCGGCACGGCACGACGGCTCTCCCTTCGGCGCGCAGGACGCATGGAGGAAGCGCCGACAAGTGGCCGATGCAACCCTACCAATTGGCGGAGTGCTTTGCCAGATCAAAGGGGACTGGAAGATGATGAAGGAGGTGCTCAAGCTACCTGGCTGGCAAGATGACGAAGTATGCTTCCTGTGCAACATCAAGAAGGACGAGGCCATGGGAGCGCAACACATCAGGGGAGGATGGAAATCCCCTCTGGGAGGGGGTGCGTCGTCGTCGTTTTGCGGCCCCTTCCAGGGGGGGTGGAGGAGGAGGAGGAGGAGGGGTGGAGGAGGAGGAGGAGGAGGAGGAGGAGGAGTGTTTTTGGCTACTCCCCGCAGGTGAAATCGCAGACTGGGAGAGACGCGCCGTGGAGAACGCACCGACGCACATGGCCAGAAGTCCTTGCGAAGATTATCGTTTCAGGCGAGCAGGTGTGCCCTCTCTTCCAAGTGCCGTATGCGAACGAAAAGTTGCTGAAGCTAGATTGGTTACACGTTGTTGATCTTGGAGTAGCGGCTGACTTCATAGGGGGTTTGCTATGGTATCTTGTAACGCACAAAAAGGTGGCTGGAACTACCCAGAAAGGCCGCGTCTCCACACTACATGGTCATTTGATGGCGTTCTACGACAGGCAGCCGCCAGGTGAGAAGACCAGCCGCCTATCGAGACTGACGCGGGGCGTTGTGAAAGGAAAAAAGCAACGACGGCTAAGATGAGGTGCGGCGCGGGGATGCTCAGGCACATGGTTCCATGGGCATTGGAGATGGCGGAGGCTTTCCTTGATAGGAGGAATGGCGTCGACGAGCGGGCAGCTGTAGAATCGTCCATTCACGCAGGGATGAAAAGCTTATGTCGGTGTTACGAGGCACTCTCTGACAATCACCCATTTGCTGTGGACATTCTTAGAGAGCATTCGAGTAAGTTTGCCACGCAGACGGCCGCTTTGCAAGACGCGCTTCCTGCCCATTTTAAAGTGAAGCCTAAAATGCACATGTTTCTGGAGCTGTGCATGGGCGGCGGTGAACCAGCGAAGCACTGGAACTATAGGGATGAGGATTTCGGTGGATCTGTAGCTGCATTTGGCCGAAGGAGGGGCCAAAGGAGGTCCATGAGAGCGTTTTCGGCGGCATGCATCTCTAAGTTCTGCGGCCAGCCGAATGTGCGCATGCTTTGAAAAGAACGCTTCTGTGTGTATCGTTGTCATGCATTGCTGTCGGCTCAAATATATGTTGGACCCCTCCCAGTGGGGTGAGCGCGAGCATGGGCGCTGAAGCCCCGTTTGCCCCAAAACGGCGGGTCGAACTATTTTCGGCGCGCCCGAACTATAGATCGACCCGCAGAAAAGTATAACCCCCGCATTATAGTTCGACCCCGCACTATAGATCGACCTTGGAGTCTCAAGGAAGTACCGGTCCTACCGGCCCGGCCCTACCAGCCCGTTACCGGCCCAGCCGGCCTTGCTGGACTTATTATGATGATGACGATGATGATGATGATGATGATGACGACACTGATGATGATCATGATGATGATGATACTGACGATTACCATGATGAGGTTGATGATGATGAGGGGAGGAGAAGGGATGGGGATGATCATGATGATGGTCATGAGGATGACCATGATGATGGCCATGACGACGGCGAGGTCGATGATGATGCTGATGATGATGGCGACGACGATGGGCAACCCAAGTGGTGCCACAGGATGCGCCATATATTGCGCCCGGAACGTGGCGGGATTTTGTTGGACCCGTCGAGTATGATGCGCCATGCGTTGAATCATAGGTTGCGCCTGGAACGTGGCGGAGCCTCTCCGGACCCGTCGAATAGGTTGTGTCATAGGTTGCGCCCAGAACGTGGCGGAACCCTGCAGCACCCATCCATATCCTTAGCAACATAAGTGGGACGCCACTGAGTGCAAACACTGTTTGTTGTATGTAATTTTTGACGCTTCGCGTATCCCCACCAGCCCATCCAGCAACGATGCCCAGGCGAGTGGAGGTGTTGTTGTGAGAGGTTTTCGGAGGTCTCTTGGAGCCATCTGGGAGCTCTCTTGGGGTCCTCTTGGGGTCCTCTTGGGGCTCTTTTGGGGCTCTTTTAAGGCCATATTGGGGCCCTCTTGGAGCTCTTTGGGGGCGTCTGAGAGGTCTCTTGGGGCCATCTTGGGCCCCATGGCTCAAAAATGAGGAAGGTTTTCTTATGCCCCCCCCCTCGGGGGTTCAAAAAGGGCGCATCGAAGCCCTCTTGGGCCGCTCTTGGGCCGCACTTGGGCCGCTCTTGGGCCATCTTGGCAGTTCTAACCTCTCGGGCCCAGTGGAGGGGGTAGCCTGAGCAGGGGTAGGAGGGGTTGTGGAAAGAGAAAAGACAAAACTCGTTAAACCACCTACGCCCAGAGGGCTGGTGGGATTTCATTTTGACATCCGCGAAGTTTTTTAGGTTATCGCACAATTGCGCAACCACTCAAACGCAAAGCCGTGCACTTATTTAATCGCTTCGCTCATTCCGCCGGCCCACGTGGTTGTGTGGGGCTGAAGCCACTCGGATGGCTGATGGGGTCTCGTGGGCGGCTTCTCGGGAGCGTCTTGGAAGCGTTTTTTGGGCCTCCTGGGGGCCTCCTAGGAGCTTCCTGAAGGCCTCTTGGGGGATTCTTGGGGCCTCTTTGGGCCTTTTGGGGCCCTCTTGGGGCGGAATGCTCGGATTTTCGGATCGCGACCCCCCTCTTGGGGTCCTCTTGAGGCCATCTTGGGCGCCTCTTGGGCCGTCTTGGGGGCCTCTTGGGCCGTCTTGGGCGGCTCCTGAGGGCTTCTTGCGCAACCGCTCAAACGCGAAGCCGTGCACTTATTGGCTCAAAGAAGACGGTTCACATTTCGCGGCGTCCAACGAACCGAAACGAACACATCGTCGCATGCATGGCGTCGCCTTTCAGGGTTACTGAGCTGGAAGAGTTGCGACGCTTGGTGCATGGAGGTGATGGGGCCCACAACGAGGCTGCGCAGACATGCCAGTCCTCGGTGCCCAAAGCCATGGGCCTTCAGCCGCAAGTGCGCCGGAAGGGGCGCAAGAGGATGGCCATCGCCAAGGACTCTGCTTTGCCAAAGCACCGGGGTGAGCGCATGACTAGCGCTGCTTTGATGAAGGCGCTGCGGTTGCTACCGCGCCTGGGCAGGGCGAACGTCAGAGAACGTGCTGGCCATCAGATTTCGAACCCCTTGCTCGCCAGGCTGCCTTGTTCCAAGCGCATCATGAAGATGCTTGCGGTGGTCAAGGAGGGCACCGCCAAAGTGATCAACCACCATTTCAGAACAGGCTTGCTACAAAACAAAGACTTAGAAACGATTCGCACTATGAGGCGATGCGCGCCCGGCGTTGAGCCGGGCGGAGCCGGAGCTGCGCCTTCCGCACCTGTACTGGACAGGTCGGCTGGCTGCGTCAAGTGGGCGGGGTTGGAAGTGCCGCTGGTGATTCCTCTTGCATGCAGTTGCGGCTGCGAACGCCTTGCGCCGACATCGCTTGGGCGGTGCGGGCCTACAGCTATTCTCGATGCCACCCATGTCCATGTGGTTCTTAGGCAGGACGTTCGATGCCGGGGTTGTGGTAAAAAACAGATTGCAGTGACGAGGACGTCAGACGCCACTTCGAGGCCAAAGGAGTATTCCCTGCTCGCGCCGATGTCCAGACTAACTCGGGTGCAAGGGAATTTCGCGGACATGGTAGCGGTCGTAAGACGGTCTGGCACACCGTTCCTTTCATTGCCACGTTGTATCAGAGTTTGCGGCAGACTCGCAGCTTAGAGTCGGTCCGCACGGCATACATGAGCAGATTGCAAGGGTATGCAATGGACAGTGCGCACCTGAAACCGCACGGCGCGTTAGTATTGCAATACTGGTTGTCTTTTGCCCCTGCCTCGGCGACATTGCGGGACCTGGTGCGCGACTTCCACCGGCTACGGGTGGCGCCGCAAGTCTTAGAGCTACGCAAGTGCGTGGCCAAGAGAACAAGGGTGCATAAGATCGACGGGCATCGCAAGGCTGCAAAACTCGCGAGGGACTCCCAGCCTGCTGCGCCGAAGACCGCCGTCTTACCAATCCTTAACGAGGAGGGGTGCTTGGTCGGGCCGCCTCTTCGCGTGGTCAACGAACGGCGCGAAGGATTCGCCCAGGGTTTGAAAGAGAACCTGGACATCCACGTGGAGGCCAATGCCCAATCCCCTGACAGAGGGGCTCTGTTAGCTTTTGGGACGGACAATTACAGGCACCACAAATACATGTTAGGCGAGTTGCGGTTGCAACGCTGGGGGGACCAGGCGCCCTGCAAGGACGTTGCTTGTCCGAAGGCTCGGGTCGATGCTTTGGAACGCGAGGTCCGGAATGGGCGGTTTGGATTTCTGGTGTTCCAAGACGTGAAGCACTTGGATTTCGACCTTGTGCACTATGCGCCGAAAGCTTTCACTTCTTCCCCATTGCTGCATGATGCGTTCGCAGCCGCTCAGGCGCGGTTCAGCGCGCCTTCGCGGTCGGACTTTCAGGGCATTTCTGTTCCAGCGAGGCTTCCTCCGCAGGCTCCTCTGCCAAAGGTCGCGCGCCCCATTCTGCTGAACGCGGCCATGTTGGGCCACAATGCGTTCAAGACGTGGAGGGCGACCGACGGGAAAGCGGCATATGAGAAGGGAATTGCGCAGGCGCAGGCTTTCATGCGACAACCATGTGTCTTGTTCACCAAACGTTGGTTGGACATTTTCTCCTGTGTGCCTCCGTGGGGAGAGATAGAGCGCATTGCCCACGAATTGTCAACGGAGCTCCACGTTGACGCCACGCCGTGGCTATACAACGACGAGGCTGAATACCTGGCTGAAGTGGTGACGGTGAAGCGCTGGTTCATGCAGGCGTTGCCCGGCACCCGACGCAACGTCGGCATTGCTCGCGAGACTGAGGGCGAGGCGGCAACGCCGAATCCTGTGGGGGGCCCGCGCCCTTGCGTGACACCTGCCATTCTCGAAATATTTCAGCGACGCGAGGAAAAGACTTATTTGCAGGGCTGTTTCAATTGGTCATACTTGTGTCGGTGCGCTCGCGCGGCGGGCTTCGAGCTGGCGAGCGGGACCACGGACCTAGATGTTTTGCGCAGCGAGATCATAAGTATTTTCAGGACCGGTCAGATAACCAAGCTGGGGGACGAGCTTTTCCGCATGCACATGGACATGTTGTTCCTGCGCTTGGCGCGCCGTCGCTCCCATGCAGCTCTTCGGACCATTCTGGCCCACGGCACAGATGCAGTCAGCCAGGAAATCGCAATTATGGTGGAGACTTTGCGGTGGTTCGAGGAAGCCGATGCTAGAGAGTCGGCGCGGCTGTGGCAGGGCGACCTCGACGCATTCCGCAAGACCATTCCCAAGAAAGTTGCGAAGAAGCCGCCACGCAAGAGGAAGCAGGCGCGCTGTTTGGGCGCAGCGAGCGCCAGGGCTGCGTAGGCTCGGCCCGGAGCGCCCGCTTCGCCATGGAAAAATGACGCGGGGCGTGTGATTCGCTGGCCCCGTCGGTTGCCCGCAGAGACTTCCCCCGGAACTGCGCAGAAGGAGCTCCAGCGAGCGGGGAGCGCCCCCGCGTCGATTTCTGCGGGTTGGCGTTTGGGCGGGCCCCTGGGGCCCATCCAGACGCCGATCGCCATCCTGTAGAGGGGAGAGGGGGGTGCGAGCGGGGGGCGCCCCCGCGTGGATTTCTGCGAGTTGACGCTTGGGTGGCCCCTTGGGCCCGCCCAGACGCCGCTCGCGCCCCTGCCGAGCAGTTCGGCGTCGTGGGGGCGCCCTCGAACCTCGCCCTCTGAGTTGGCGCTGGGACGGGCCCCGGGGGGCCCGTCAGACGCAGAGACGCAGCTCAGCGCTCCCACCCGGGAAACCTAGTGAGAGGGGGCCACCCCCGCGCCCCGCTCTGAGCGCCAGCGGTTGGGCGGGCGCGCTCCGACGCCTCGCGCCCATCATAGTTTTTTTGGTTCCATAAAAGCGGCGCCACCTCGCCGTTGGAGCCTCGTCGGCGGCGCTCGCCCGCGCGCGGCCCCCGCGCCAGCCACGGCGGAAACGCTCGTCCCCGCGCCCGCGGCGAGTGAGGCAGGTCGCCCGGGAGCCCAGCCTTCGGGGCCCGGGGCCAAGTGGGCGGCCCCAGGAAGGGCCCCCATCGACGTCCCAACTGACCCTTGGGAGGCCGACGCCCTGGATAAGTTGCGCGGCCACCTCGCCCGCGTGGCCGCCAGCGCGGGCGTCGACTTGACCGCGGACCCTCGCTCCTTGTTGACAGAGCCTGACCTGTGCAAGGTGCTGTGGCCGAACGTCGAGAAGTTCTTCAAGAACGACGGCGAAATGAAGGAGGACATTCGCCAATTTGTTTCTGAGCTGGTTGCCAAGGGCGCGAACTGGCGCTTTCAGGACGCACTGGACTACGTCAGGGAGCACGGCGTGCGTGAGACCGTAGAGGTTCCCTTGCAGCCGGTCGTGCGTTTCCTCGGGGATTGCGTCTGCATGGGCGCGCTCAACATCGACCAGGCCTTGAACGTCGTGTTTGCCTACCTCACCAACAACGACCACCGCGTCGCGCGCGGGGCGATGCTGCTGCGCGACGACATGCCCACCATCTTTATCGCGGGCAGCGGCGGGGGCAAGTCGCCGATGATCATCAAGACCGTCCTCGAGAAGATCATCCTCAAAGTGAATGCCATTGTGGAGCGGATCCCTGGCGGGCTGTCTTCTTTCATCACCGCTGGAACAAATTGCCCTGGGTGGCTCACCGCCGTCGCGCGCCTGATCTACAGAACTTGTTTCCTGTGGGAGGAGCTGTTCTACGGGATCAACAAGGGGGCGGGCAGTTCCAAGGCCGAGAAGATGACGCTGGAGGAGAACATCCGCTGCTACAACCCGATGGCGGTGGGCGGCGACTTGAGGGCCACGGTGGACCGCCAGCTCCAGGCAGACACGAAGTGCAGCCTGCTAGCGGGCATACAATACGCGTCGTTCCACGAATACCTCGCGGGGGACACGAAAGGCGCCTTAGAGAGGTTCCATTTCTGCTTATCCGACGTTCTCACCCCGAAGAATATGCCCCAAGAGAACCGCTTGGCCGACCAGTCCAGGCCTTGGGCGTCATCAACTCACGGCGTCGCGCGCCAACCCAGATTGGCCCCATGGCCCCGATATGTCAGCTGGGCGGGGGGAGCGAGCGAACCGGGAGCGCCCCCGCGTCGATTTCTGCGGATTAGCATTAGCATCCAGAGGCCCACCAGACGCCGATCGCGCTCCTTTGGGGGGCGGGGGGGTCAGCGAGCGGGGAGCGCCCCCGCGTCCATTTCTGCGGGTTGGCGTTTAGATGGGCCCCAGAGGCTCATCCAGAAGCCCGGCGAGCTGGGTCGATTTTTGCGGGTTGGCGTTTGGGCGGGCCCCTGGGGCCCATCTAGACGCCGATCGCGATCCGGGGGTGCCCCTCTATCCAGACGCCGATCGCGCTCCAGGGACCCCGCCGAGCTGGGGGCGCCCCCGCATCGATTCGCGCGGGTTGGCGATTGGGTAAGCCCCTATAGGGCTCATCCAGACGCCGATCGCGCTCCTGCGAGGTGAGCTCCAGCGAGCGGGGGGCGTCCCCGCGTCGATTTCTGCAGGTTGGCGTTTGGGCGAGCCCCTGGGGCCCATCCAGACGCCGATCGCGATCCGGGGGTGTCCCTGCGTCGGTTTCTGCGGGTTGGCGCTTGGATGGGCCCCTACGGTGGGGGGGGGAGGGAGGAGGGGGGAGGAGGAGGAGAGGGAGGAGGAGGAGGGAGTCGAAAGTGAGCCTGGTAACTCAAATGGGGCATATAGCCTGGCAAATTGCATCCATCGCTCTGCTGTGAAGGTACAGTATGAGGGGTGGATGGGTAAGATAGGATAAGATCGATGTAGTGATCTTTCCAGCACATAGCGAACACTCGCTGTGTCCGGGCAAATAGCGAATAGCATCAGGTATCCGGGCAAATAGGGCGCGCGTGCCTTGAGCCCAAGGCAGCGGCGCGCGAGCTATGCTCCCGATACTGTAACATCTCCCAAAGAGCTACCCTTAAGTCGGGAGGGGAGGAGACGGAGAGCATAGTCGCACGCAAAGATCGCGCGCGCGACTGTTTGCAAAGAAAAAAAAACAGTGCGTACAGTCTGGTCAAACACCAGACTGTAAGGCGAGTTTCCTCGCAAAGTATTTCACGCAAATACAGGACAGCCCCTTCAAACAATGAAGGGCTATCGGCTTAGTTAGAAGTAAGCCAAAATTAGGCCATACCTCACCAAGCAAATGTGTATTAAGGCAAAGAGCCTGAGTTGTACGAAGCCGGCTCGTTGCCAGGCGTGAAATATAAGGCTCGTTTCCGAGCGACTAGAGGGGCGCCTTTATAGTAGGCGCCCGTGCTGGCAAACTGGACCGCGAGGGCAACAAGGACAGACTAAAATTGATTAGACTTAGGTTTGTCTCTGTCCTCGGGACCCCGAAAGGGAACAAATTGCTTCACGTCATACCTAAATGACTGAGTGCCTGACATCACTTCCAGAAGCAGCTCCCGATCGATGCTTCCCTTTGTATGCCCATCTGCGGTCATATCCCTAGTATCACACCATTGCACATTATGTACTTTACCTATATCCATGAGCTCACGTATCCAGCTGATATGTCCAAGCAGAGTCCGTTCTGTAGGTATTTTGAGATCCCTGCTTGATAAAGATTTGTAGACGGACTCGGCGTCTATGGTAAGAGAGACTTTGATAGCAAGGCCTCCAACTTCACGCATGTCTCGTAGTTGTCGTGGAGTCAAAGCCCCTGCCTTAAGCTCGTGGAGAGCAATGAGCGTAGGGTTACACTCATCAAGGTTATGTGCGGCTGCAAGTGCCTCCGCAGCATAACTGGACCTCACCTGTAATCGGTGTGATTTGCATAGTCCGTCACGAAGGTGAACGACGGATTTGCCTTGGGGCGAGTTTCCTCGCCGCAGTACGTTGGCCCCGCGTATGCCGTAGCCCTTGGTCTCGTCATCCTCCTCCCCGGTAAGCTTCCGATACCCCGAATCGCTATGGATGTCAACTTCATTCGTCGGCTTCAGCCGAGGGAAGGTGATACGTTTCGGACTGCTGATCAGCTTTCGCGTCACAGCATTCAAACGTCTGACTTGTAAATTGGTGGGCTCTTGAATTTTCTGAAGAGAGACCACATCTACCATAAGCCAGATTTGGGTAAGAAGGGCATAGGCGAGGGCTCCTCGCAGGCTGACGAACATGTCGGTAATGAGTTTCGTGGCTTTGGCGTCGGCCGCCGCTCCTGTAAGTTCTGGGTGCGTGATAGGACGTAGTTGTTTGATATACTCGTCCTGGTCCATGATCACATCTCCCTGATCATTCTTAGTGTAGCGAACGGCGCAGTTCGTATATGCGTTCTTGTTAAGTTTGCATTTGCCAAAGACCTTTTCGGCACGTTGTACATAGTCGTCTATATTTTTCTCTAGACCTGTCATGTTAATATCATCGACATGTTTTGCCGTCAGAAGGTCTTGGCTGAATTCAAATTCAGGATCGTAGCTGGTCGGTGCAAGTCCTATAGCTCGTGTGGTCGTACGAAGTTTGAGAGAGAACGCTCTTGGAGCGTCCTTAGTACCCGTTCCTGGTTTGAGGCATCTAAGACAGTGTCGACTTTCGTCGTAGGATGAGAAGCCGGGTAAGGTACGAAGTACCTGAGCGCTTCCTGGTGGAAGAGTAAAGCAGACCATGCGAGTTTCCTTGCCGGTGGCATGGGCAAGTTCCTCGTAGGTCAAACCTTTTAGGAACGCCTTATCGATATCCATGGATGCTAAAATCCACTCTGGATGACATGCCGCTTCACTTGCCAGGAGTCGTTGGGACTGCCTTCGGGCGGTTCCCGAGAATGTTTCCACATCAAAAGCCTCAGTATCCATAAATCCACGAAGGACCAGTCTGAGACGAATGGTTTTAACGCTCTCGGTACCCATCTTTACGAACTTCCACTTGTATACGTATCTGGATGTCATGATGTTGGAAGCTTTGGATAAATCGTACATCTCAAAGCATCGGTTATCAATCCAGATTTTGAGCTCAGTATATAAGGCTTCACTAACCTCCTTTGGATGTGCTGCTATGTCGGCTTTGGTTAGTAGATCATCTTCTTTGACAACCACAGCACGATTAGCAGCAGAGGATACATATACTCTCATCGTTGCGACCATATCGGTATCGAGCTGTGCAAGTTGAGTCTGGTCCAACACTATTTTTGACATTTCTGATGTAAAGCATAGTTCAACGTAAGGACCGTATTCATCACTGTCTAGAGAGTAGCTCTCGTCGGTTGTGTTTGAACAAAGAGATACTAGACAGGACTCACATGATTTCGGCTCGTCTCCGAGCATATCTGATGATGTAATATCATCTTCGTCCACAGATGCTGAAACCAAAACACATAGGTCGGGCAGCATAGTTGTTGGGACGCAATACAGATAATCATCGGTAATCGTCGTAGGATGAAGGTCCATACGTAGCTCGTCGTACCACTCTTCCAGCATCATAGCTTCGATATTGTGTTCCTCATTTTCCTCGTAGATTGTCGACAGACGGCCTTCGCTCGGCGATGAAGCGTCTGGTGTGTCTGGAGAAGGCCTGTTTCCAGGCGACTCGTGTTCTCCAGACGTGTTGCTTGGACGCTGATATTTAGCCAAATCGTCATGGAATCCTAAGGAAGGGACACGTGAAGTCAAGCATTGAATAAGTCTGGAGTGAGTGCTACCAGTGATCTGAGAAATGTGTAAGCCAATGCCCACACGTTCGTAATAGTGGAACGCCGGGCTGATGTCGTTGTCATAGTGGATCAGCGTAGACCCGGTGGCGTACTTTACTGCAGGTAGCCTTGACACACTCTTAGCCAATCGAACTGCTACTACATGTTCTACTCGGAAGTAATTTCGTACGAGATACTGTAGTGCTAAGTGTACGCGCGGGTGAAACTTGCTGTCGTCTGACAGATTAAGGTTTCCCTTGTAATCGGGGATATACCCGAAAACTTTGGCAGGTTTACCTGCGCTGAGGTGTGCCACATAAGCAAGGACGGTTTGCATGGCCATATTATCCATGCCAAGTTCCCGTGCGAGGAGACATTCGATGTATAGTGTGTGACGAGCATCAGGATACATCACAATTACCTCACGAGATCCTGCCTTGACAACAATATGTCCTCTTTCAGGCACATTTCGGATCACCGGGAATGGGCCATTCCAGCCTCCATGGTCGTCCTCGGTGGCAGTAGGTCGGTGGTAATCGACCAAATCCCCTGATGAGTAGAGGCGAGCACCATCAGGAGTCGTCTTAGCCCTAAGAGCCCGATTTGTCTTGGCCACAGCAGTAGCCTGAGTTATAGCTTCTAGGCTGACTTCCCTTACACGACGTTCTCGTTCGTGTCCTGAAGTCTCGGGTCCCTTGGAAAAGTCAAGGGTATCGAGATCAGGAAGGAAGGAGGGCTGACGTCCTGTGTGTGCCTGATATGGCGATACTCCGTTATAAAACGTAAACGCATTAGTAACGAAGATGCCTTCCGCCAATACTCTAGTGAATACAACAAGGATGTTGTGTCTATTCAATTCTTCCTCAATCATGTGGAGGACGCCTCTGAGAATGCCGTTTCGTGACTCAATTGAAGTCGCGTGTTGGCCAGGTGCTCGGATACGAAGTTCCGTGCCCTTATTGGCCATCATGGTTTTAGCGGCATCGTTATTCAGGGCGCCTTCTCCGTCTGAGTATAAAACTTTGAAGGGTCCGTGATAGGCAATCCAGCAATAGTGGTAGGCGTCGATGATAGTGTCACGTTCTCTGTCGGAAATTTCTAGGCCTGCTGCCAGGCGAATACAACGATCCATAATATGAAATATGGTCGTTTCTTGTGAAACATGAGGTCCATTTCCCCTTCATCGAGCCAGTTACCAGGAAGGCTCACCGATGGTAGTGTTGAGTTTCCTGGACGTTCCCATGCTCTACATTCCCGACAGGTATCACAAACTTCCTTAATCATGTTCAGTCGAACGTTATCAAGCCCCACCTTTTCGAGGATTAGCCTCATCTTTGGCTCCTTCGCATGATACCATCGCAGATGCAGTTTTCGGAGTTCCTTTTTCACGACATGAAGTTCGTGACTACGGAGACTCTGTAGACTGTGTTGGATGTCGAATCTCGTCCAGTCGGGTAGTCGTGGAGCCCCAGAGCCGGTGGAGGCAAAGAGGGTTCCTTGTAGCTCTCCGTAGTTGGTCCCCTGTGTTAACTGCGTCTGGAGGTGGTGGTACGCCTTGTAGACGGCCGCGGCGGGCCGCTACCTGTGGCACTTCGCTAGAAGACGCAGAAGGCGTGTTTCCACGCTCGGGGGCGTCTCGTAGCATGTCGTAGCTGCCGGCACCGGATGTCGGATCGACGTTGCCGAAGGATCGTGGTCGTGGTGGCCTGGCATGTGCGCCTTGACGGCCACCTGAAGCTGAAGCTTGGCCCTCACCAGGTTTAGGTAAGGGTTTCCACCAAGCTGGCACAGTTTTGCCTTCGGGGTCGTGGTCGTCTGGTAGTTTAAATGGCTCAGCAAAACGACATTTACCAGGTTCGGTATCGAGGTGGTTCTTAACACCCTTGCTTCTCGTAAGATCCCTCTGACATGCTGGACATGGCCAATATACAGAGATGGAATCATGATACTTACACTGCGTAGGGTCTCTGTTATGGCTCGGACTGTCCTTTCGGACATTGTCGATGCATGCCGGGCAAGTAGCCACCTTTGGGATGATACGATCACCGATGCGTCTCATACCTTCGCCTGGTTCAGCTTGATCGGGAAGGTCTGTAGGATAAGCATGTGCGGTACTTATAGGCGCGTTTCCGCGCGTGGTGTCAACGGCTTTCGCCAGATATACAGCTTCACAAAAAAATAGAAAAAAAAAAAAAAAAAAAAAGAAAAAAAACAAAAAAAAAAAAAAAAAAAAAAAAAAAAAAATAAAAAAAAAAAAAATAAAAAATAAAAAAACAAAAAAAAAAAAAAAAAAAAAAACAAATAAAATAAAAAAAAAAAAACAAAAAAAATAAAAAAGGCAAGCAGACTGCAGTCGTCGGGTGTATTTTTGTGTCAGTGAAAGCTCGATATTGCACGGTTGTGCGTGCACATGCTGACCGTTACACTTGAGTCGCTCAAGGGGTTTAAGAATTGTCTCGTCGTTGCTGGTGATATTTGTCGGCTTCTTAATATAGTCACCAGTCGTGTCTTTAAGTCCCGTAGCGCATTGGTCAATGCGCACGGTTGTAATGTGTGGTCGGTTGGCAAGCTTCTTCCATGGAGAAATATCATCTACCCATGTTCCTGTAGGTTGTTCGCGTATAAACCACCTCTGAGAGTCATCTTGGGTTACAGTAATTTTACCACAATAAGTTATGTGTGGTAAGTCTTATTTATGGTGCTGTTCCCAAGTGTTGTAGTTGACTTTGTAGTTGTAGTAGGATGGTAGTCCTGCGGTGCGACAGCTGGGTTGCAGCATGGCAACTCGTACGTAGCATATAGCAAAGTAATGGTCTATAACCTGCTGCACCGCGGGGTCTCCCAGGTCGACATATGTAGTCTTGTCCAAGTTGCCGCCTGAGGAAAGTCCCCTTGAGAAGGCAAGCTCTGAGATGCCACCCTCACCGCCACAAAGCTCCAACATATCCACGCAGTTGTTATGGCCATAGCATAGTGTAGCAACTATGCTGTATATGTTAGCGTGTGTGTCGGGCATAGATGTGGGGAGGGTAAGGAACAGGTCACCGTCCTCGTCGGAGCTTACCAGCTCAACAGGGACGTCAGTACTCCAGGTTGCCATAAGATCCTGTCCGAGTCCTGACAAGTCGTCGCCGCAATCGTCGCTTCCGTCTTCAACGTGCTTTTTAATGCGGCGAGGCTTGATGCCTGCTTCCTTTTCGGCTTTGAGCCTCTCCTTCTGTTTTATACGCGATTCAGTGGGTAAAGCTTGCTCGTCTTGTTCGTCGGTCTGTGTACTCATTGTCGTGGTTGAATGGGTACATGCGTCAATCGCCAGAGTCGGGAGGGGGAGAGAACAGTCATCTATGATGACGCGTCGATGTTTCTGTGGTGATTGAGTCGGCTCGTTTCCGAGCAAGACCGGTTCCTCGGGTTGCCCATACAACCGAGTACTGATGTTGGCAACCCCTGCAGGTAATGGTGCATGCCAATCATATCCTGTTGGTTGATCAGTAACTGAGATATCCTGAATAACCGCATTGGTATCCAGGTTGATTGTTACACGTCGGATGACTTCAGACCATTTTGATCCTCCTTTATTAGTCGTCACGTAGTGACGGATGTTATGGTCTGTACGTGTATACGTATTTAAGTATACAGGCACGTTTCCGTGCGTGGTGGTGCTCCCCAGGATGTTGTCGTTCAAGTGACGGATGAGTGTAGTACGTGTCTGAGCTCGCCATTCAGCATGCCGTACTGTATGGCCGTACCAATCCAACACATGTTGTGGTATTGCCTGCTTACAGGTACATGCCCACAGCTTCGAGCTAATCGGTATTGATGCTGCTACCTGCATATAAGTACCGCTTGGTGTACTGTCTTGCATATTGAACCGAATACCGAAATGACACAAACGCATCCGTATCACTGACAACTTTAGATCTTCCAGAGTATCACGTACTGGAGATAACTTCCAAACATATCCTGGGGGACCAAATATTATGATCTTCGTGCGGAGTTTCTTGGCTTTTATCAATAGGTTCTGATACGTGACCAGTGTGGGGCCACTCTCTTTCCTGGAGTTCTTACGTACCAGTCACCCGGAGTACTGATCCATATGAGAGTGTAATCTCCACTGATCACCGCACCTAGGTAGTTTGTGCCCACGCTTGTCATAAGTTCGTTGTGGGAAATACGATCACAAATATAACCTCGTGCGCGGAGGTCGGCACATGCCCCCCTCGTATCTTCAATGACAAAAGCCCTCTTACTAAGGCAGGTTACCCCGCTGTCCTTGTTACCCCCCGGCTTTTCAGCCAACAGGCAAGACGACGAGGGGGCGACGTCGCCCTGCCATCTTCAAGATGAAGAAGATGTGCCTACAATATTTGCCAGCATCTGGGCTTCCCTCAGATGCTGGAGCTCAGCACTGCAGCGCGCCGTGGCCTCAGAGGCGGATTGCTCCGCAAATGCTGTCAGCATCGATGGATAATCCATCAGCTGTTTCAGCGCGCCTTTGGACCTAGCGTCGCTGACCGTATGCAATTCACGATTAGTGTATCCCATCACTATTTTACGGCGGGACTGTACAGCGCCCATGGGTACACTACCACCATGCAGGGCCAGTGTCCTGGCAACAAAACAATCGAACGTCTCGAGATCGTCGAGGTTGTCGCCTCGCATGGTGGCCTTGGCGAGCGTCTCCATCAACCCCTGGGGCAGGTTTCCCTGCAATTGATTGCGCTCCTGCGCTGGGGTCGGCTCGCCTGTCAGCACTGTCTGGAAGGACGTGCTGCTTGAGCTCGAGGCGGGTTGCCCCGCAGCACCAAAACAATCACACCTGATCGACAGATGCCCTGACGGCAACTTTGTCGTCGGCATGATTTTGGAGCCTTCTGGGAGCTCCATTTTGACCTGCCCCTTACCAGGGAATATCAGCTTCTCCTGGCCTCGTTCAAGCACGATGATCGTGCGTTTGTCCTGCATACTATCGAGGCCTAGGATGGCTGGCAGGTCCTTGCCACAGCCTGACACAATGTTCGTCCTGTATGAATCGAGTTGGGCCGACCCCTGGTACTCGCAGGCAATACTGAATGTGCCTACGGTATCCGCTGGGCCCGACCCTTCTCCCACTCCGTTGATATTCAAACGAGAGCGGGGCTCGAACGTACAAGTACGGCCATGTGCCTCGGCAGCCTGGACGAACTTACGGCTCGTGTTCTCGCCCATGATGTTGATCTTCGAACCGACGTCGATGAGTATGGAATTTCCACCATCATCCAAGAACGTCTTACTCGGCTGCTTGATGTGCACAGTTTCTGAAATGTCGGCTGTGTCGGTAGGCGGGTTTCCCCGCGGCACAGTCGTACTCCCTGGCGGGTTACCCCGCATGACACTGGCATGCGACTCGCTCTCGGCCATGCGTGCCAGGTCAATGTACTGGAAGTACGACACGTGCTGGGCGTGATCGCCACGCTCCTCCCGCCAGTTGGCACTTATCACGTATGCTCATATACTGCTCGCGGGTCGTGCGCCTTATCAACGTTAGGTACGAGTGAAGGGCGATGTCTTGCAGCCCCTCGTTCGTGATGTGATCCCGGTACCGCAGCCACTCCTCGAACTCCTCATTCGTCGCTGAGAGGTTGACGGCCCTGGCTGCTGTTGCTGCTGACGCCGCTGAGGATTCTGATAGGTCTAACGACGGACTATCAGTTTCAGGATTATTGGCATCTAGCATAAATGTTGTGTGCGTATTATCCATCTGATTCTGGAAATGTCGCACACGCAACTCGCGCAGCTGATCAGGGTCCAGTGACATCTCAGCCTCGCCTCCACTCTGGGAGACATCTGAGGAGTATCATGCAGGTTTCCCTGCTGAGGCGCCGTCATCGGGATAAGCTGATCAAAATATCCCGTTTCCATAGGCGGCCTTACCTCTTCAGGCAGGTATCCCTGCTGTTGTGACGGAACTGTCTGCATAGCTAGCATCCTGGACGTCATCTCCTCCGCCATGCTCCTCAGCTCCCGCAGCTCTCTCGCTGACTGCTCAGGAGTCTGACTAAAGGAGCCGGTCATGGGAAGGATGATGCTATGATGCCAGGTGCTCGGCAGATAGCACATGGTGGCTGCTGGGGATCTCCCTCACGCTGGTTTGTAACGTGGCCCACCACATTTGAATTCCAGCATCCCTCGTGGAACAAGTGATTGCACCTCAAGCGGTAAACGCTGTCCCTGGGCTGAAATTCTTCGAGGCACACCGCACAGGTATCTTCCATCCCAGTAAAGACCTCTACGTCTGCTGCCCTGGGATATACCCGCCGCTGCCTCTCCAGTACCGTCTCGGAGGGCATGAAGGCTGATGGGGGAGTCCCCGTTGGATCCAGCACCTCCGGCACTCCGACATTTGGCATGGAAGTGGTAGGAGTCACGGCGGGCGAGTTTCCTCGCAAAGGTGAGCCCCTGTTTCTCACCACATCGAGTGCAGCTGCACGTGACTGATTCCGTACACTTTGCACCGCCTGCCTTCTCCTGAAGCGTGCCTGCTGAGTGTGGTGAGTCTGCCTGATGTAGTCAGGCACGCCCCTACTGCCAGACGATATTGAATGGGCAGTGGGCTGGACAGCCACCTCTGGTGATGTCGGTGAAGGCATGAAGGCCATGTGCGGGTACATGGAATGGTCACTGCAGCGCACATTAGTGAGGTTATGCATCTGATCCGCCAATTCGCGAACAAATTTGTTCGGAACCCTTGACCCATCAGGGTATAATGGCGGGTTCATCTGCGCTGGTGTGGCCTCTGGCCCTGAGACATGCTCGGATGGGCATTGAACGCCGGGATAAAGGCTCGTTGCCGAGCAGGATCCCGTGGGTTGGGACCCTCAGGTTCCCAGGACCAGGCTGGCCTCCACCTCTGTCCACTTGGGTGAGGCAGATTATGGCTCTGCACCTGCTGCACCGCGGCCGCCACTCTGGAGCGATAGTCGTCAGGTACACCCGCCCTGTGGTGGCTTGGTGTGCCAGGCAGGTTTCCCTGCTGACTCGTTGGCGTGCCGGGCGGCATCATGTTGAGGAGGGCTGTGCTGTGTTCAGCCCTAGCCGTAGCTATCTTCTCCATGAGAGTGCCGTTTTGTGGCAGGGCGGACAGGTGTCCCGAATGGGGATTGTGCCGGTGGTGTGCCCAATGGAGTCATGCCCCTTGGAGTGTGCATGCTCTGAGTAGGGCTTCCATGCATTGGTTCAAACCGAGCAGGTCCGCTTGTAGGCAGGTTTCCCTGCATGGCCTGACGATTTCTCGTAGCCATAGCGGACATTGCTCCCTGGCCTGCGGCCCAGGGATCCTGCTGGTATAACCTGTCCGCCAGCTGTTCTACCTGGTCAGGGTCCAGCGCGGCTGCGATCTGATCCAGGTCCGAGGTACTGATGGCCTGCCAAGACACGGCACTAGGCCCTTGGCTTGGGGCACGGCTTGGAGCCGCGCTCCCGGCCTCACTCTCGGTAATCATGAAGATCCGATAGATCTCAGGCTGGTTTCCCAGTTGGGTAGGGCTGTAGTGGTCCCCAACTTCTCTGTGGAGGTAGCCCATAGGGGGGTCAACGCCCCCTTGGTCTCGGGACCACTGGTACTTAACGCTGGAAGTACCAACGTCAGCCCACCTGTCAGGAGCAGACATCGATGCGACAGAGACTCGCGCATGGCGGCTCCCCAGATACTCTGGATTACGCCATTGCCTTCCTGTGGTCAGGTCCTCTACATGAGAGATGTAATACGGTTCAATGATACCGTTATCTCCCTCGGACAAGAGGACTCCGTTATCGGACCAACAGAACTTCATACCATCTTGAATGGCCTTACGCCAATCTACGAAGATGATGATGTC
>CAUYUJ010001348.1:371874-381874 GCA_963575745.1 Prorocentrum cordatum
TCCACCGTCGACGACACAGCGTCCTGTATCGCCACCCTCAAGGCCAAGAAAAGATGGCACGAGGCCTTCCTCCCGCTCTGCACCCAGCACCGCCGCAGGCGGCGACGAAACAACCACGGGCCCGCTGGGATCTACATTGCGAGCCTCTACGGGGTCCCTGGAGGAGACAGCACCGATTTGTTTCGGCTTGCTGACTGCGCCGCCGCGAGGGTCGGCTCAGCCCCGTATTTCATTTGCATGGACGCCAACACGAACATCGACGACAATCCACACCTGCTGCACATGATGCAGCACGGATGGTCCAACGTCGCTGAAGGCACACCAGACCACACCATGCACACATATTGCAATATCCCTGACTGGGACCGCGTCACCAAGTGCCCCCGCACTTCGCGCATCGACTATGTCATCGCCAACCAAGCTGCGCGATCCCTTGTCACCGACTTCTGCTATCTGCGTGACTTGCCAGCGAAGTCCCATGTTGGCCTGCAGGTCACGCTCGACCTTAGCCGCCTCGACCATACGGCCCGACGCCTTCTTGCCCCCACGCCTTACCCTCCTAACGACGGAGCGCATGAGGACCACGAACTTCAGGCTTTAGGGACCCTCATCGCAGGGCGATACCATGACCGCATGGAGCAGGCCGACACACGCGACGATGTGGAACGCATGTTCGCCCTGGCTAACGAGGCCAGCCATGGGTATCATCTCACCCGGCTGCGCGACCTGCCACCTCCGCCGTCAGACCACCCAAAAAAGAAGCCCCCTACCATGCACGGGCTCACACCCACGTTCGAGGAGCGACCCGCTGTCCCCCGCGCCTTTCCCACCTACGGAGCTTCCACGATCCACATGAACCGCCTTCGCAAGCTCCATCGGCAACTTTGTGAGCTTCGCTTCATCGGACAGCACCATCATATCGACTGCCGTGCTATCCCGCCGTACCTGGCGCAGCGCATCGACTGCACGTGGACCGCAGCCCGCCTTCTCTGCCACAAGCTGCGCCCCACGGTCCTCCTGGCCTTCCCGAGGCCTGGGCCCCCGACGTGCCAGCACCACGCGGAGAGCACCTGGACCGTCTGATCCAAAACCTTGACTCAGAGCTGGCGCGACGTGCAAACCGAGTCAAAGCTGAACGCATCAAGATTTGGGCTGAGGGTGTCCGCGAGCCAAGCGGGCGAAAGGCGGCCATATACGCGCGGGCTGCCGACTGCTCGCCCACGGCGTATCTCCGCACGCCCACCACTCCCGACGATGCACAGCTCCACTGCGACACCACCGCCTTCAACCCTGACCAAGCTTGCACGGACGATAGTGATGCCGACACCGACGCTGGCGGCTTCAGCCCCAGCGACGGTAGCTTGCTCGACACGGACAACGACGAAGGCCACACTCGTGACCCACCACCTGCCCAGGTCCCCGACGCCCTCCCCGCCAACGCCATTGTTGCCAATACCAAAGACATGCTTAAGCTCATGGTCGACACCTGGGAGCCCATCTTGGGCAGGTACCGCGCTCGCGCAGGCCATGATGCCGAAGCTATGCCGACGTGGGCAGACTTCTACGACGAGTACCGACAAGAGCTGCCTACGCCATCACCAGCAGCCCCTTTCCACCCCACCGACGACCAACTCATCCACTTTATTCGTACCCGTTCACCGCGCCGTGCGGGGGGACTCGACGGCTGGACAACTAAGGAGGCTAAGGAGCTGCCCGACGACATCCTTCGCCTCTTCGCCAGCGTCTTACGTGCTATGCAACGCACTGGCACCATCCCAGAGCCCCTCCTACACGTGCCAAACCCGTGCCTCCGAAAAGGCCGAGGGGAACTCCCGACGGACCAACGACTTCTCTCGGTTCTTTCCGTTTGGATGTACGCGTGGGAAGCGCCAGCTTACCGTAGCCTCACGGACTGGCGGAAAGGATGGACCCACGCCACGAGCTTTGGCGCTGTTCCCAAAGCTACCATTGGGGATGTCAGCACCTCTCTCGCCCTGCGCATCGAGCACGCAAGGGCTTTACTCCTCCCCTTAGCTGGAGCTGCCCTTGACCGACAGAAGTGCTTCGACTACCTCATCACGGACATCTGCCTTAACCTTGCGCTGCACGCGGGGTGCCCTCAAGACATCGTTACTGTCCGCCGAAATTTCTACAGACACCACAAACGCTACATCCGCATGAACGGAGCGTACTCTAAGGACTTGGCAAGGACTAACGGTCACCTCCAGGGAAGCTCGTGGTCCCTGGACGACATCAAGCTGCTCATGTGCGTGTGGACAAAGAGGCAGCATCGATACGTTCCTCGATCACTCAGCACTACCTTTGTTGACGACAGCAACTCCACTACCCACACCGCGTCTGAGCTGCAGAAATCTCTTGACGAAACCGCCAAGTTTGATCGATTCTCAGGTCAATGCATTCACCCTGGTAAAGTGGCAGGGTGGGCGCTCACCGACGAGCTTCACGCCGCCGTTGCCCAGCTCACACTGGCGGAGCGCCCCCTACGTGTGGTCGATTCCTTCAAGCTCGTCGGGAGTTACATCAACGCAGAGGCAGCGCCGGCTCCAGCCGCGCTTAACCTCACGGCCACCGCTGACGCCCGTGTACGGAGAGCGACTATCCGCCTGCCGCGCGCTGGCAAGCTCCCATCGCCGATGCTTATCAAGGCGCGGCACGCCCGTTCCCTAGCTGCCAGCGTCTGCACCACGGGCACCGACATTCAAGCACCATCAGGCACAGCCAAAACTGCCTACAACCACGCCCTCAAGGCGGCTATCCGCCCCAAGGGGAACAAGTGGGTCGAGTTCTGGACTCTCATGGCCGTGTGCGTCCCAGGACACGCCCTGGAGATCGACGCCATCACGCAGCGAGAAGCATTCCTGTGCCTGCGGCGACAGGTAAACCGCGACGTTACACTCTGCGGGCTCGCCAGAGACCTTCAACACCACGTCCAGACCCTGTTTGGTGGAGGACCCGTCGGACGACTCGTCCAGTCGCTCCAGCAGCTCCGATGGACCTGGCCCACATTTGGCATCATGTACGACGACTGGGGCTGCCAGATCAGCTGGCTGAATTTACTCCAAAACGCCTTCCTACACATGCTGCGGGCCTCGCAACGCAGGGCTTTTCTGCGGAGGATCAAGCCACGGCGACACGACCTTGGCTACCTAGCCTCTGTCAGACAGGGCCTCGACCTCTTCGCCAGCACGTGGCTCGCCCGAACTAAATGAGCAGCCAAATGCACTGCCTGGCAGCTGGCGCTCCTCCTCAACTACCTGTCGGGCGGCGATTACACCCAACAGCGACGATCCCGATCAAACACGTCGGCAGACCCCAGCCCCATCTGCCGATACTGCGACGAGGAAGAGGAAACTCAGGAGCACACTGTCCGCGACTGCAAGTGTTGGGCCCGAGAATGACTCCCTCTCACCACCCTCATCAGTGACGACCAGTGGGCCCGTCTTCCGCCGCACACAAGACACTGCGGGCTCTTTGACGAAGACCCAGCCCTCCTCGACCTGCAGGCCGACCTCGCGAGGGACCCGCTGCCACAGCCCATGCCGCGGCCCCCCCCTGAGGGAGATCCTGCGGCTTCAGCCCAGGACACCTACACCACCTACCTTGATCACGACACTGATTGGACATGGGTCTACGCTGCCACGGACGGTGCATGCACCAACCAAGCCATCCCATTGCTAGCAAGAGCGGGCTACGGCGTCTACTACGGCATCGGCCACCGCATGAACTACAGTGCACGCGTTCACGGCCTAACGCAGAACGCCCAGGTTGCGGAGACCCTCGCCATTGTCCACCTTACGGCATGTGCCGAACGGCCCGTGCACGTTTTTGTGGACAACCAGGCGGTGGTCGATGGGTTCCAAAGCATCATCGACGGACATCCAGCGCCGCAGGGCACGCACGCGGAGCTCTGGGAAAAGATCCACCGATGTGTTATGGCCAAGCCCAACATGTTTCGCGTCGAAAAAATCGCCAGCCATCTGGGAGACATAGGCATCGACCTTGGGCTCATCGGGCCCATTGCGGAGGAGTTCAACCGTCAGGCCGACGCCCTTGCCACAATGGCGGCACGCACTCACAACCTTCCCGACCACATTGTCGAAGCTGCCAAAACACGACATCGCCAAGCGACCGTGCTCCATGGGGTCGCTGTCGCTATCTACGAGCGCAGACACCGCACTCTGCCGCTCCCACACCGCAGGGCTGGGTATACAGCTGCGGAACTCAGCAAAATGGAACCGAACCCCCTGCTGTCGGACCAGGCACCACCCGCGGCTGGACCATTCATCCCGCAAGACCCGGATGAGCTCTGGGCCGAGGCCCAACGGGCGATGCTCGATGAACAGGAGGACGACCCGTCCGGCTTCGGTGGGGGATTGGACTTCTTGGACGACGGCCCAGCCAGCGCAAACCCTGCCCCGTCGGGCAACCTCTCGACGCCTACCGCGACTCCGACACCGAGAGCGACATCGCACCCACATGATGATGTCGCTCACCGCCAAGGACGCTGACGATGACCTGGCTGATCCCCTCGGACTGAGTGGCAGCATAGACGACGCTCCGCCGACACCCCACGCTGCCGACGATGCCACCCCATCGAGACGCCACCCGACAACGCGGCCGACCTCCGAGCCCTCGCACGGCATCATGATTGGTCCTACCGTGCCACCCACTCCGTCCCCCCACCAGCGCCAGCCCGCGGGGGCGGCTCCAGCCCCCCCGCAGGGCACCGAGCCAGTCAGGCCGTCGCACCCCGTCCACGCTTCCACTGTTGCTGGGCGCGAGGATGCGGCTCTTCCGACCTCACGGGGCGTGGCCCTAGCGGCTCCAGCCCTGGGGCCGCGTGTTACCCTCCAGTCGCCTCTCAAGGGTGACGGCTGTCAGCACACGGAGCGCCGTACTGCGCTAGTCCACCACCTGGCCAGGCGCACTGATGACCTCGTCCCTGCCACGAGGCCCGCGGCCGCTGGCACTGAGCAGCCGCCCCTCACCGACCGCGAAACTGAGCTGTCCCAGGCTATGGCCGCTCTTCAGCAGAGGTGTGCTGCTCTTGCCGCTGACCTTGCCGCTGCTCAAGCCCGTCAAGGCCCTCTGCTCCAGCGCCTCCACTGCGCCGGGCGTGCCTTCGCCGAGCTGCTTACGCCCTCGCCCGATGGTGCTACGCCGTCACTCACCATTCAAGCTGCTGTCATCGCTCCGCGGCGCTCCACCTGGTGTCCCGCGCTGATTTCCTCCTTTCTGCCTGCCCGTGTGTACGCGTGGCTCCGCGTCCACGGTGCCGGGGCGCGGGGGCGGGGGGTGCCCCGTCCCTGCGCGCCGCTTTGCGGCCAAGCGCCCAACTGGCGGTCTGCCAAACCGCCTAGCCACGTGTCAGCACGTCGCCTTCCTTGTTGGGGCCTCTTTCTTCACGCGGTCTGACTTGTGAGATCTTCACCGTCTGTCCGCCGTCTGTAGCGTCTGTCGCATTGCGCCGGGGGAGGGGTTTTTGTTGCCCGCCCTCGTATCTAAGGCTGCACCGCCGCAAATAGTGTTTGGCGAGTTGTCGCACCGCAGTGCGCCTCGCGGACGGACCTGTCCGAAATACGGGCCGTAGGCTCGCTCGCGTCTATCGCCTCCTCCCCTCCCTCTGCTATCTCCCACCGCCTCCTCTCTCTCTCGCGCTATCCTCTCTCTCCTCTCTTTCCTTTCTTAAGGGGCTGGAGGAGGGGGGGGGGAATGATATTTTTGAGCGCAGTGTTGGGGGAGTTTTTTTTTAGTGTTTTGTTCGGATGGGGTGAGGGCCCTAGAGCGCTGCCCGCGCCCTCAGGGGCCATCGACCATAATCTGTGCAGAGCCGCCCTCTCAGGCCCATCGAGTTCCCCTAGTTCTGGCGCAGTGGATGGCAAAGAAAAAACAAGTTTGCAAGGCAATGATTTTTCCCCCACAAGTGGTCACATGATTTCCGCAAATGCCACCACTCTGGTTATATAATATATATATATATTATATATATTTATATTATTTATAAAAAAAAAAAAAAAAAAAACCAATGACCCTGCCGATGATTTGTATTTTGAACTTCCCCGTGGCAAACTCGAAAGAACAAGCTCGCCGATGCCCCGCCCGTCCCAGCACCGTCTCACTCGTGAGAACTTCTTCGAAATCACGAAGATCTCCCCGACGTAAGTAGAATAGCACGCACTGGCACTAGCAGTATAGCAGCGCACCTCCCATACATACTTTTATATAACATGCCACTTCTGTCGCATCCTCCACG
Source organism: Prorocentrum cordatum (assembly GCA_963575745.1). Taxonomy (NCBI): domain Eukaryota; class Dinophyceae; order Prorocentrales; family Prorocentraceae; genus Prorocentrum; species Prorocentrum cordatum. The sequence goes on from CAUYUJ010001348.1 coordinate 378,149, forward strand.
CGCCCGTCGGGCGCCCCCCGCGGCCCAGCGCTCTCGGCCCGAGGGCCTTCACCTCCCCGTGCACGCTTCGGATCCCCCCCCCCCCCTGCCCCGCCCCATAAGTATAATAAGTACGTGCTGTTGAAGCTGCAGTCGATCAGGTAGGCGAGCTCTAAAGTCCTGCTCACCCATCACACTGCGCTGCCCGCTCGCTCGACCCCCCCACTGCCCGCTCGCCCACTCCGTCACGCACTGACCAGCGCGCGACACGCGCACATATATATATATATATAGTAAACAAATGTCAACTCCCTCGCCCTCCACCCCCTTCGGACCCTCTTCTGCCTCAATCCGCCTCCCCTCCCCTCCTGCCGAGGGCTTCCAATGAGGAGGATCGCCGATGAGCTTGTCGCGCTTCTCGTAGAGCTGGCTCTTGTCGATCTCTCCTCAGGGGGGCGGGGGGTGGCGGGCGGAGGAACGCGCCCTTGCCCAGAGCTCCTTGGGCGTATGAGTAGGCTACCTCCTTCATGACGAGCACGGCGTTCTCGCGGCTGATGCCCCACTCCTTGATCACGATCTGGCAGACCTGCTTCCCATCCTGCTTGAGAACGACCAGTGGGCTGCGGTCCTATTCGGGAGCGAACGGGCTTGCCCCTGCCCCCTGCTATCTACTGCAGCCGACACTGTCCGCTTCCTTGCGCTACCACGTCGACCACCTTCCTCCAATATCGTTCGCACTACCTCCCCCCTATGTACCTATAGAGGGTGGCCGACCTGGAAAAGCAATAGAGATATCGGAAGTGTTGCCGAAGCGGCGTGCGCTCAGATTCTCTCCTCCTGCATCCCCCCTCCTCATCCTCACCTCAGATGTCTCCGTGGACGGACTGCTTTACAGGCCCCCTAACAATCCTTCTGGTCTCGGACGGCGAGCTTAAATCCCTGCGGCGCCTGGCCCTCCCACAGAGCAGGTGCGCCCCTCTTCTTGCGGGCCTCCTCCCTCGCCTTTGCCTCCATCATCGGCTGAATGTCTGCGGGAGTCAACGTAGGAACAACTCTCTTTCCGAACGTCGGGAACGTGCAGAAGACCTCCTCACCCTCTGCGAAGATCTCCTTCGACCACTCGGGGCGACCAGCTCTCCCACGAGCCCCTTTCTTCTTCGCGCTCGCCATCTGCCGACAGGGCAGCTGCAGCCCCAACCATGGGATTTGCCAGCGCGTTTCAACCGAGCCCAAAACGTGAAACCGTAACGACACCTTTAATATTCGATCCCATGGGGGGGGGTTACAGTTGCCCGTCGACCTTCGAGACCGAGTCGAAGGCAACCTCGATCTCAAAGTCTTCAACCTGAGCCTCAGCCGCCGACGCCTGAACCACCTCGCCCTCCTCCTTCTCCCTTTCCTTGGCCACGGGCTGTGCTGCGGGCTGGGCGGGATCCAACGGCGTCGGTTCTGCCAGCCTGGGCTGAATCGGGGCTCTCTTCGGCGACGGCGTCTTCGGAGCGGGCGACTGAACAGGGGAGGTGATGAAGGTGTCGAAGATGCCATCGGGAATTCGATCGAATGAAGGGCGGATCGGCGTTGGCGTATCCTCCTGCATCTGTCGCGCCTCCGCCTCGCATTTCTGTTTTTTACCGGTGGGGGGGCTGCCGCGGGAGCCTCGGCCTCAGCGGGTGCCGCAGGAGCCTCGGGGGGCGCGGGGTCCACGGCCGCAGCTGGCCGTTTCCGCGCAGCTGCAGGCCTCTTCATCTCCGCCTTCGGCTCCGCGAAAGCTGCGGGCCTCTTCATCTTCACATTCGCCGCCTCCTCCTCCTCCTCCTCCTCCTCCTCCTCCTCCTCCTCATCCTCTCCCTCGTCCTTCTTGTCTGCCGCGCCTCCCTCGGCCTCCGCCGCATCTGCCTCCTCCTCGTCGGTGCCTTCGCCATCGTCGTCCTCTCCTCCGTCTTCGTTATCCAACGCATCCCAGTCTTTGCCCCCAGATGGGACGATCTTCAGCACCCACTTCGGAACCTTGTCCCTTGACAGGGCCCTCTGGGTGTGCATCACCATGGAGCGCAAGCGGGCGGCCATCGCGCTCTCCCAGTCGCTCTTCACCTCCCTGCGCCCATAGCCCCTGATGCTAGCGCAAAGCCCCATCTTCCCCTTATCTCCGCTACCCAGCGATGACAGATGCACGGCCCACGTTGCGCGCAAGTCAGAGCACGCCCGCCCAAAACCCCGTCACCGCGTCTTTCATCTTGAAGCCCTTCAACGTGTAGACCAAGCCCATCGCCGCCGTAGCCGTCTGCGGCGGTGCAATCGAAAACGGCATGCATGAGGCATTTGGCCACAACAGTCGCGACAAGGATTTGCGCAAGTGCGCGCGTGATTCTCACGAACGGCCAGATGAATTCACAAATGTGGCAGATGATTCTCAATGATCCCCACGTGGTCAATGGGGGCGCATGCGAAACTCCGCGGCAACAAATGGAATGCAAAATCAGGGCAGCACCCCCCCTCTTCTTGCATTGGCTTCCCCCCTCCTCCGTCACTCCTACTTCCCTCATTCGCTCTCCTCCAAATCCACCGCCCCGTGATCCGCTCTTTCCACGCCGTCGCTCCCCCTCCCATGGCCCCAACAGCCGCGCCTGCTGAGTCAAGCGCCGATTCTGCGCCACTGCCATCACGGTCGTCAGGATGTCAGCCTGCTGCTCGAGCAGATCCCTCTCCACCTTGTTGTCGGAGATCGGGATCTTCTCGCCGTACTTCAGGAACGCGGGCTCCAGCGCAGCGGGCAGCATGGCCTGCGCGCGGATCCATCCATACTGAACTCCTCTTCGCTCCACGTATCAGCCCCCCCCCCTCCCTTCCTCTACCTTCCCCCGCCCCTTCTTCCTCCCCCCCCCTCTCCCTTCCGCGCCCTCTATACTTCCACTCGTTATCCCTCGAGGTCTCTCTCTCTCTCTCTCTCTCTCTCTCTCTGTTTCACTCTCTCCCTCGCTCTCTGTCCCTCTCGTTCTGGTCGCTTGCCCCCATTCTCGCGAATATGTTTCATCGTTCGCTTATATATATATATATATATATATATATTTCTCTCCGTTTCTTCCCCCGCCCTTGTTTTCCTCTCTCTCTCTCTCTCCATCTCACTCATTCCTGTCTCTCTCTCGATCTCTCTCTCCGCTCTCTTCTCTCTCTCTCTCTCTCGTCTCCTCGCCCTCAAGCCCTGGGCGCGCCCCCCGACGCTGGCAAAGCGAGAACGAATGCGCGAGAGAGGCGAGAGATACAGGGAAAAAAAAAAAAAAGGGGGGGGAGAGACACAGAGAACGAGAGATGGAGGGAGGGGAGGGAGAAAGATAGATAGAGAGAGAAGAGAGAGAGAGAGAAGAGAGAGAGAGAGAGAGAGAGAGAGAGAGAGAGAGAGAGGGAGAGAGCTAGAGAGGGCATGAAAAAACAAACGCTGGGAGATGGCACCGCGGTGGTGGGGCGAGCGGGCCTGGGCCAGCAGGGTTGGGCCCTGCGCCCATGCCTCGGGGGCGGCCAAGCCCTCAGCAGCCATCGAGCCACCTCGCACATGAACCGACGCGGCTAGGCGAGCGGCGGCGCGATGCAACGGGCAGGCAAAGCAACGCACGGCCAGCCCCCGTTCGAATGCTTGTTATTTGTCTGGCTGGGCATCCTTATGTTCAGAGTCCCCCATCCCTTCCCCGACGTACTTGTGTGTTGGAATATCGTAGACGTTGTATATTGTCGAAGTGTAATGCATCATATATA
>CAUYUJ010001348.1:386874-434374 GCA_963575745.1 Prorocentrum cordatum
GTGCCTTCTGATTGCAATGCGCACCCGCAGGAGAAGAGTCCGTCCTTCGGCAAAGCCATGCGCCAACTGGGAGCCAGCCGAATGCAGCTAAACCCACGGCAAAGATTGTTGGCCATGCGACGACGCTGGCTCTTGCGCCTGCGCAAAGCGCTTTGCGCGCGTACCAAGAACGCAATGCCAAAACCGCGTTGTCGTGCTCCCCGCTGAATATTCGCATGCGCACGCAACACGAAAGCCCCCCTTGATAGGGGGGTTGGGGGGAGAAACCCTAAACCCTAAAGGGCTTTACTGTGGGCGGTCTGGGGCGGGAGTGCAAGTTCATAGCGCGCGCGGCTTGGGCAGCGATCCCCCCCAACAACCTTGATGTGGGGGGGGTCGCAGCCAGCGCGCGCATGCGCCCATGCAGGCCCTAAACCCTAAACCCTAAACCCTAAACCCTAAATTCCCAAGCACCTCGTTGTGCTTCTGCCCACCCACCGCGCATCGCCGTCGCCGTCTACGAAAGACAGGGCATCTCTGAGAAGCGTCAGCTGGTTGCCAGACTGGGTCGCCCATGCAGCCGTAGGCTGCCCCCTGGGAGTCGCGATTCAAAGATAAACTTCCCCTTGAACCTCGAAGAATATAACACCCTAAACCCAAAGACTTTTGACTTGTAATTCGCCCCTATGCTTCTCCGACGCGTAAAAACACGCGTGGAGCGCTCCGAGCGCCTCTGGGCGCATGTGAGAGCGCCTGGGAGCGCCTGGGAGCGTCTGGGAGCGCCTGGGAGCGCCTGGGACAAGCGGGAAGCGCCTGGGAGCGCCTGGGAGCGCTTGGGAGCGCATGGGAGCGCCTGGGATCGCCGGGGAACGCCTGGGAGCGCTTGGGAGCGCCTGTGAGCGCTTGGCAGCGCCTGGCAGCGCCTGGAAGCGCCGGGGAGCGCCTGGGAGCGCCTGGGAGCGCCTGGGAGCGCCTGGGAGCGCTTGGAGCGCATTGGGAATTTAAGGGCCAGCGGCCCTAAACCCTAAAAGGCTTTAGTTTGGGAGGTCGCCGGCCCTGCGGCCGGGGGTGGGAAGTGGTTGCAGCTCTGGCGCCCTTCGCCAAGCTTGATCGGGTCGGCTAAACGCCCCCCCAATCAAGCTTGCCGAAGGGGGGCTGCCTTGCCTCGACTGTCGGCCGCTGCGCGCCCGAGAAGCCCTAAACCCTAAACCCTAAACCCTAAACCCTAAACTGCAGGCGCGGACCTGGGGGCGCGCACCGCCACGCCTGTAAGGATCTGCTAGTGAGAGCGAGCTGCAAGTCGAGCTCACCGCGACCATAGGCCTGCCGGCCCGAGGCGGTGCTTCGCTTGCAAAATGATAACCCCTAACCCTCCGCCGGATGCTCAGAAATACCGCTCGGCTTCTCCCCCAGAGCTCTCCCCCAGAGCTCTCCCCCAGAGCTCCCCCCCAGAGCTCTCCCCCAGAGCTCCCCCCCAGAGCTCTCCCCCAGAGCTCCCCCCCCAGAGCTCTCCCCCAGAGCTCCCCCCCAGAGCTCTCCCCCAGAGCTCTCCCCCAGAGCTCTCCCCCAGAGCTCCCCCCCAGAGCTCCCCCCCAGAGCTCTCCCCCAGAGCTCTCCCCCAGAGCTCTCCCCCAGAGCTCCCCCCCAGAGCTCTCCCCCAGAGCTCTCCCCCAGAGCTCTCCCCCAGAGCTCTCCCCCAGAGCTCTCCCCCAGAGCTCTCCCCCAGAGCTCTCCCCCAGAGCTCTCCCCCAGAGCTCTCCCCCTCTCCCCCAGAGCTCTCCCCCAGAGCTCTCCCCCAGAGCTCTCCCCAGAGCTCCCCCCCAGAGCTCTCCCCCAGAGCTCCCCCCCTCCCCCCAGAGCTCTCCCCCAGAGCTCCCCCCCAGAGCTCTCCCCCAGAGCTCTCCCCCAGAGCTCTCCCCCAGAGCTCTCCCCCAGAGCGCCGATGCCCCCTGTCATTCCTGGCATGCACATCCCGCAGCGCTCGCGCGCGTCGCAGAGCCGACGTCCGCCAGCCCCACGAACAACGGCGCCCCCGCGAACTCTCGGCAAGGCGCAGTGGTGCCCTCTTCCGCGGGCTTGCACCAGGAACGCGGAAGCTCGCGGTCGAGGGGGGCTTCCGCGCGGGAGTGGCCGCCGCGCCGCGCCGAGTCCGCGAGCGAGAAAGCCCGTCGGACTCCACGCGCGGCGCGGCGCCCACTGCCGCGCGGAAACCCAGGAGGCCACGTCCAGCCTCCACGCGGCGGCCCCTGGGGAAGGCTACGCGGGCGACTCTGCACCCGCAAGGGTCGGGGTCGCGCGCGTAACTTTCGCGAAGGACGACTCTCGAATCGCGCTAATGCTGACATATCTGTTTCTGGGACGCACATCACTCACTCAGGCTGACGCCAGCACTCCTTCCCCCCTTGATAGGGGGGAGCGTGGGGGGTAGATCCCCAAACCCTAAAAGCAATGACTCTGGGTGGATGGGGCGGGACAGAACGCATCCATCCATCCCCCCCTACCTCCTGAGGAGGGTGGGATAGGATGGTTCTGCGCAGAAACCCTAAGCCCTAAACCCTAAACCCTAAACTGCAAGCCACGGGCGGTGCAACGTCAGTAGCCCGTGGCGCCTGGCCGAGCGCTCAGCGAGCCTGCCCATGCAGCGTGCGCCGCACCGACGAAGCGGCGATAGCCGCTGAGGAGGAATTCGCACGCCGCGCGGTGCATCCCCGTGGTGTTCTCCTAAGAAAAGGAACCCCTAACCCTCAGCCCTAGCTAGTGGCTTCCCCGCTGGCCGATGCTATCCTTGGGGCTCCAAACCTATGAAATTACAATATGCGGCGCTCCCTGGGTGCTCCAAACCTATGAAATTACAGCATGCGGCGCCCCATGCGCTTCCAAATGCTCCAGGCGCCCCCAAGGGATTCTCCAAGCGTTCCCGTCACGTTCCCAGACGCGCCCAAGCGTTCCCACGCGCTCCCAGATCTTCCCAGGAGCTCCCAAGCGCTACCAAGCGCTCCCAGGCGCTCCCACGCTCTCCCAAGCGCTCCCGGCACGCTCCCAAGCGCTCCCCGCGCGCTCCCAGGCGCTCCTGGCAGGCTCCCAGGCGCCCCCAGGCGTTCCCAAGCGCTGCCAGGCGCTCTCGGGCGCTCCCGGCACGCTCCCAAGCACGCCCCCAGGCGCCCACGGATTCCCACGCGCTCCAAAGCATTTACAAACGCGCCAAGGCGCCACGCGGTGCTCCCAGGCGATCCCGCGCGCTCCAGAGCGCTCCCAAGCGTGCCTAGGCGGTTCCAGGCGGCCCCAGAGCTCCCGGGGAAGGCTCCAGGCGCTCTCCCAGCGATGCCAGAGGGCCCTCCCAAGGCATTCCACGGGCTCTGCCATGGAGGTGCTGCCGCAGCCATGCGCGCGCATCGTGGCGAGGGGGTGCCAGACCCACCCCCTCGCGCTCCCCCTCCAGCCGTCCGAAGCTCGCGCCGAAGGCGGCTGCGTCGATGATTGCAATCGCTTCAGCGGGGGGGCGACCCCAAAGGCGAAACCCCAAGCCGCAGGCGAATGTAACTGCCGTGCGCTTCGCCGTCAGCGAGGAGCCCGACGGCGCAGCCACTCGCTTGAGGCGCAGGGGGGCCCATAGTATTGTCACGCCAGCGCCCTTGCAGTGCTGCTTTCCAATGCCGACGGCAAATGCCGGGCCCCTGTGGATCTGCTGCGCCAACGGCAGCCCAACGGCGAAGCTCCACACAGAAGGCGCAAACGGCTGCCTCATCGACGAGGCGAGCTGGCGCGCCAGCGCCACGCACACTGCGCGCGTGTTCGCATGGGCGCGCATTGCCACGGCCGCGGCCGCGCGCGCGCTTCCCAGCATTCGCAGCCCAGTGTCACAGCCCAGCGCCGACAGCAAAAGCGACAACACATAAGCATGCTGCGCCAGCGGCAGCCCAACGGCGAAGCTAATCGCCGCCATCGCCAACGGCTGCCTCTTCGACGGGACAACGAGCCGAAGCGCCGCCTACGCCACGCGCCCTGCGCGCGTGCTCACGTGGATGCGCAGCGCCACGGCCGCGTCGGCGATCGCCTGCGCGCAACACTTCGACAGCCCCCCGTGATAGGGGGGTTGGGGGGAGAAACCCTAAACCCTAAAAGGCTTCACTCTGGGTGGTCTGGGGCGGGAGTGCGACTAACCGTGGCGCGCGCGGCTTGGGCAGCGATCCCCCCCAACAACCTTGATGGGGGGGGGATCGCAGCCAGCGCGCGCCTGCGCCAATGCAGGCCCTAAACCCTAAACTGCAGGCGCGGACCTGGGGGCGCGCACCGCCACGCCTGTAAGGATCTGCTAGTGAGAGCGAGCTGCAAGTCGAGCTCACCGCGACCGTAGGCCTGCCGGCCCGAGGCGGTGCTTCGCTTGCACAATGATAACCCCTAACCCTCCGCCGGATGCTCGCGGATACCGCTCACTTCTCCCCCGGAGCTCTCCCCCAGAGCTCTCCCCCAGATCTCTCCCCCAGAGCTCTCCCCAGAGCTCCCCCCCAGAGCTCTCCCCCAGAGCTCCCCTCCAGGGCTTCCCCCCAGAGCTCTCCCCCAGAGCTCTCCCCCAGAGCTCTCCCCCAGAGCTCTCCCCCAGAGCTCTCCCCCAGAGCTCTCCCCCAGAGCTCTCCCCCTCTCCCCCAGAGCTCTCCCCAGAGCTCTCCCCCAGAGCTCTCCCCCAGAGCTCTCCCCTCTCCCCCAGAGCTCTCCCCCAGAGCTCTCCCCCAGAGCTCTCCCCCAGAGCTCTCCCCCAGAGCTCCCCCAGAGCTCCCCCAGAGCTCTCCCCCAGAGCTCTCCCCCAGAGCTCTCCCCCAGGCGCGCCCCTGGATCGAGCCTGCCATGCGGATCTTCACGGCCCCCTCCACAATCCTATGCAAAACATAATATAAACTGACCATGCGTGTTCCCAGGCGCGCCCCTGGATCGAGCCTGCTATGCGGATCTTCACGGTCTCTCCACAAACCTATGCAAAACATATTATAAACTGATCATGCGTGCTCCCAGGCGCTCCCCTGGATCGAGCCTGCTACGGTGATCTTTACGCCCCGCTATGTAAACAATCCTATGCAAAACATAATTTAAACTATTCACGCGTGTTCCCAGGCGCGCCCCTGGATCGAGCCTGCTATGCGGATCTTCACGGCCCCCTCCACAATCCTACGCAAAACATATTATAAAGTGATCATGCGTGCTCCCAGGCGCGCCCCTGGATCGAGCCTGCTATGGGGATCTTTACGTCCCGCTATGTAAACCATCAGAATCCTATACAAAAAATATCATAAACTGATCACGCGTGCTCCCAGGCGCACCCCTTGATCGAGCCTGCTATGGGGATCTTTACGTCCCGCTACGTAAACCACCACAATCCTATGCAAAGCACGGTGAGGTCGGGCGAACCCTCGAGTGCGCTCGACCCGACCCGACCCGCTTGTTACGGTTCACGCGTGTTTCTGGGACGCGCATCACTCACTCAGGCTGGCGCCAGCACTCCTTCTCCCCTTGATAGGGGGGAGCGTGGGGGGTAGATCCCCAAACCCTAAAAGCAATGACTCTGGGTGGATGGGGTGGGACAGAACGCACCCATCCATCCCCCCCTACCTCCTGGGGAGGGGGGGATAGGATGGTTCTGCGCAGAAGCCCTAAACCCTAAATTCCCAAGCACCTCGTTGTGCTTCTGCCCACCCCACCGCGCATCACCGTCGCCGTCTGCGAGAGACAGGGCTTCTCTGAGATGCTTGAGCATGTTGCCCGACTGGGTCGTCCTGGTAGCCTAGGGCTACCTAACCCCACGCTTGGGGATCTACGATGCAAAGATAAACCATGCTTGATCTTCGAAGAGTACAACACCCTAAACCCGGCGACCTTTCGTCCTCGGATGGTGCTCTACATGTCTCCGACACGTAAAAACACGTGTGGGGCGCTCTAAGCGCTTCTGGGCGCACTTGGGAGCGCCTGGAAGCGCTTGGGAGCGCTTGGGAGCGCCTGGGAGCGCCTGGGAGCGCCTGGGAGCGCTTGGGAAGCGCCTGGGAGCGCCTGGTAGGGAGCGCCGGGAACCGCGGGAGCGCCGGGGAGCGCCTGGGAGCGCCTGGGTGCGCCTGGGAACGCTTGGGAGCGCCTGGGAGCGCGGGAAGCGCCTGGGAGCGCCGGGAAGCGCCTGGGAGCGCCGGGGAGCGCTTGGGAGCGCCGGGGAACGCCTGGGAGCACCTGCGAGCGCCTGGGAGCGCCTAGAGGGGCGTGCCGGGGAGCGCCTAGGCGCGCCTGGGAGCGCCTGAGAACGCTTGGGAGCGCCTGGGAGCGCCTGGGAGCGCCTGGGTGCGCTTGCGAGCGCATGGGAGCGCCTTGGAGCGCCTGGGAACGCCTGGGAGCGCTTGGAGCTTTTTGGGAATTTAGGGGCCAGCGGCCCTAAACCCTAAAAGGCTTTAGATTGGGAGGTCGCCGGCCATGCGGCCGGGGGTGGGAAGATGTTGCACCTCCTGCCCCCTTCGCCAAGCTTGATCGGGTCGGCTAAACGCCCCCCCAATCAAGCTTGCCGAAGGGGGGGCAGCCTTGCCTGGACTGTCGGCCGCTGCGCGCCCGAGAAGCCCTAAACCCTAAACCCTAAGCCCTAACCCCTAACCCTAACCCTAAACCCTAAACCTCGCTCGCCCCGGACCCCTGCGGAAAGGGGGGGAGGGGGGTGGGGGGGTTCCGACCTCCCCCCCCCCCTTTCAGTGGAGGGGGGGGGGGGGAGGGGTTCCGACCCCCCCACACACACACGCACACACACACAACACACACACACGCACACACACACACACACACACACACACACACACACACACACACACACACACACACACACACACACGCACACACACACACACACACACACACACCACACACACACACACACACACACACACACACACACACACACACACACACACACACACACACACACACGCACACACACCTTTCAAAGGGGGGGAGGGGGAGGGGGGTGTTCTCGGACCCCCCCCCCCCCCCCCTGAAGGGGGGAAGGGGGGGGGGGGGGGGTCACCTGGAGCACGCGCCCCCTTTTGTGTCTTCAAGGTGTTCCACTGGCGCACTTTCGCACTTTTGGGCCGTCCTGGGGCCTTGTTGGGCCATCTTGGGGAGCTGGGGCCCTCCAGAGGTCTTCTGAAACCATCTAGGGCCCTCCTGGGGGCCTCCAATGGCTTTCTTAAGGGTATCCCATGGTTCTCGCGGGTCTCTCTTGGGAGCCTTCTGGGGGCATCTTGGGCTTCTTGTTGGCAGTCTCGGGGCTCTCTGGAGCAGTCTTGGGGCCCTCTTGGGCCGTCTTCAAACCCTCCGGGGGGCCTCTTGGGACGTCTTGGGGCGATATCGAGGGCCCATCGGGCCGTCTTGGACGCTGCGAGGACCCCAATAGCGGATATGCTAAACGATATTTTTTTCCCTTTGCACGCGCGCGGGTGCAGCGAAGGGCGCGCGGGCCCAGACGCGGACGGCGTCTGACGGCGACCGAAGAGCAATGCCCGGGAGGGGCTGGCGGCTCGCGGCGGGCCCAGGCGGAATATCACGCCTGCCCGGCGCCAGTCCGCGCTAAACTTGTGACAATTACGGTGCGGAAGATATCAGCCACATGGGGGGCGACGACTGCGAATTAAGGCAATGTTAAAAATCAAGCGGGTATAACGCATGTGGGTGTGTGTGTGTGTGTGTGCGTGTGTGTGTGTGTGTCCTCCTCCTCCTCATTCTCCTCCATGATCGCGAGACTTGCGGGCTAATTTCCCGAAGGGGGTCCCGCCATGGCTCCCGCCCAACGGGCTCAGTAACAGCTGAACCGACAGAAGACACCAGCCAAGGTTCTTCTGGACAGCGCACGGCGGCATGCGCAACTTCCTGATTCTCAGAATCCGTGCCTGCTCAGTGGGTCAGCTGATGCTCTGCGCTGGCCCGCATAGCAAGCGCTGTGGCACAGCTGGCGTAGCTGTCAGAGTCAGAACACGCGATGAAGAATAACTTCGGGGCCCACGAGGGTGGCGGACACTTGAACTAGCCCAACGGACTTTAGACAACCCCGCGCCCCATCATTGAGCCGTCGCTCCAGGAAGCACTGCTGAAAAAGCACAGCTCTGCAAGATTTCTTCGCCTTGCATTGCGAGCACTCCTGATTCCTGCCGAGGTTGTACATGCCGCATTCCGTGCACCTAAAAGTTCGATTCCTTCCAGTCTTGCGATTCTTCTGCTTGTTACAAAATGGATATGACAAAAAGGGCAATCCTGTCCTTTGTGGCAACCGCTCTGCCTCGTTAGAAAATAGCACGGCTTGCATTCACCATTGTGGCAAGTCACTGACCCCGTCGACGGCATCCGCCACGACGTTTTGCCGCGGTTGGTGTGCCGAGCCAACAACTAATCCCACCAGCCCTCTGGGCGTAGGTGGTCTTTCCTCTTCCAAACAACCTCTTTTCTTCGAGGAGGGGTACCTCCCCCCCTCCCTGAGCTTTTCTGCGTTCCTCCCTCCCCTAACGATCCCCCTCCCCCATCCCTCTTCATTCAAATGAGTCCCCTCGTCCGATCACCAAGCAAGTCGGCAGGGTGGGTCGGGCGATTCGCTTGGGGCGTCATCACGACGTAAGACAGAGAAACTCATAGCTTCCAACATCTACGCAGAAGGAGGCCGTGTGCCCCCCGGTGCTCGCACGGTTGGCCTCAGTGTGGAACGCAGGCCTGGATTTTGAACGCCCATGCCACTTCGGTAGGAGCGCGCCCTTGGGCCAACGAGCAGGAAGGGGAATAGGGGAGGGGGAGGGAAAGAAATGAGAGAGCTAGCGTGCAAGCACGCAAGCATGGATACGCGCACGGATAAACGGTTGAAACCTTGAAGCGTTCAAACATGCAAGTCGGCAAGCACGCAAGCATGCAATAACGGAAGAAGAGGGGTTGAAGGAAGAGGGAGAGGAGAAGGGGAAGGATGAACACGAGCACTGCCCAGGTGCAGAACGGATCAGCAGGACGCAAACGAGGAAGGCATGACGGTAAGCAGCATTAATCGCCAGCGGCAGTGACGCGGAAGCAATCTCAACAAATCTATTGAACATCAAATGTAAATACCGGAAGCAAGGCGTCGAAATGGCTGGGGCTTAAAAGACACTTGACAGGTATTGAAACTGATGGCATACCCCGACATTCGTCTAACGCCGTGATAGGGACCCTGCTTTCGCCCGAGGCTCGGCGCTCCCCAGGCATGCGCTAAAACAGATACTAAGTTCAAGAAGTACCGCGGCACTCGCAGCTGGACAACACAACTGCCCGAAGAGATATATCGTTTATACATGGTACCTGATGGTGTGGTGGATGTTACCTGATGTGATGCTGTTGGTGACGACAGTTGTAGTTCCTATTGATGGCACTTGATGTCTGCCATGAGAAAAGACGAGCTCCCTCACTCGCGCCAAACACAGCTACAGCGTGCACCTGAGATCATAGTGCCGCGGCCTGCCCAGCAAAAAAAAAAACGCGCTTTATGTAATGTGTCTTTTATACAGGCGTGGTCCTGCCAGTGTCAGGTGAAACCTGCGATTGCGCTTCTTGTACACATAATTGGCTTGACCACATGTATATTTTACGCAGACATATACATACGTGTATAACCAGCGATGCCATATCACGGGCCGGCGGAATGAGCGAAGCGATTCAATAAACTCACTTAAATGTATGTCTGGCGACAAAGCTAAAAACAGGCACGCCAGATTTACAAAGTCAGAATTCATCTCGCTTTTACACAGGAGTGCTTGCTTAAGTTGCCACATCTTGGCCAGCATTCATTGCACCAGCATGGACCTCCTGTAGTTGCTGCATGGATGCGTAAACGTGGTGTCCTCATGCATCTTCCCCAAGGCTTTCATGACACGCTGCCGTAGTTCTGGTGTGACAAAGTTACGGGCAACTTCATCCGCCTGGTACTCGATCTCATGATTATTTGCTTGCGAGCCGGCATCCATTACATGGTTGTTGATTACGTGCCCCACCTCATGAGCAACTGAGAAAAGAACCACGGAAGCCATCTCGTCCGGCTCGAGATCAGTTTCTTCCTTCTGGAGCCAATCCCTCAGACTATTAGGATTGTAAACCACACGCCATCCATCTGATGGGTGGTACTTGGCACTCAGAGGGCAATCTGACGACCTATCAAGATACACATCAAGGTTAACCTCTTGGTCATCTGTGGTCACTGCTTGAATACTTTTCAAAACACACTGCTTTCCAATAGGCAACTCCTGCAGACCCAAAAGGCAATCATCCAATTCGCCACTGCTGTCTGCCTGGAAATTACCCTCTAGATTGAAGGTCTGGTCAGCAAATGTCAACGTCATTGCTTGAAGATTGATAATTGCCATTGCAGCCGAAAAGATTGACCCAAAATGGCTTGAGCCAAAATGGCTTGAGCCACAATGGCTTGAGCCAAAATGGCTACGGATGCTAAACGATAAAAATTCCCCCTCGGGAAAGGGACGATTGTGTTGCTTCTTCGGGGCTCTCTTAACGGCCTCTTGGGGCGTCTTCAACCATCGGAATTCCTATTGGAGCGCTCTTGTGCTGTCTTGGGTCTCTCTTGCGCCTCTCCGATGACCAAGGGCGTCCAGGGGGCCGTCGAAACGTCCGAAAAGGCGTCCGGGGCGTCCCTGGGGGGTGGTCCGGTTTAGGGGTGGGGGGGTGGGGGGGGTCTGGGCAATAACACTCTAATAAAAGGAATATGCACCGATGTTTAACTACACGGCACTCCGTCGGGCGATAAAGAGGCTGTGGAAGAAACAATCAACTAATGACAGCTGCGAAGGTTGTGACTGTGACGATGCTGGTGATGCGCTCACGACTGGACGGCGATGCAAGACGACGATGGTGGCGACAATGTGCGACGGCGATGCTGACGACAGTGCGTTGACTGGATTGCAACCGATTGGGTTGCATTCGATTGGGCTGTAAAGAATTGGGTCGAGACATCATCCTGACACCATCAGGACAGTCGGACATTCCCAGCACACCACCAGGACACCATTGGGACACCATCGGGACACCAATCGTGACACCAATCGTGACACCAACCGGGACACCACCAGGACACCATCGAGACAGAATCGAGACACCACCGGAACACCATCGGGACACCGCGGGACACCATCGTGACATCGCGGGACACCAAGGACACCGGGGGACACCATGGGACACCGTCGGGACACCACGGCGGAACTCCCCTGGCACCCACCCGCCAACCCGGGGGGCGGACTCCTGCCCTAGCCAAGAGGAAGGTGCATTGCTCTCGCCCGTCCACGCAGTTTCGCCTCGCCCGCACGCACGACACGAACCCGACACCGAAACGGATTTCCCGGTGAGGTGCTCCCCGTTTCGCTCCGATCTCACCCCCCAACCTCGGACATACGCATGTATGCAACTCTGTGTATCTTTACACACACACACACTAGAACCCTCGCGCGCTTCGGGCGCGCTCAAGTTCTAGCTGGGCTTGATGGGCTAACTTATGGAATATCATTGTTGTCGCTTCTTGCGTCGAGACGCTCTTTTGGAGGCCCCGCGCAAGCCTCGGAACCGTATAGGAGGGGAGCTGCGGAAACGCGGAATTCATAAATTCCCGTTAGGAATTCATAAATTCCCGTTCATAAATTCCCGTTAGGTATTCAAATGCTTCCTGGTTTCTTTTCTGGGAGCTGAAGGGGGCCTGAATTGTGGTCTGATGTGCAAACATAGACAAGGGGCGAAGTTGACAAGTAAAAAAAGTGTGGGGGAGCTTGGAGAGCCGCCCGAAAGCTGTCTTGGGTTGCTTGGGGGCGTCTTGGGCCTTCCTTGTACGTTATGGAGGCTTCTTGGGGTCGTGTTGGGCGTTCCTTGGGCGTTTTGAGGGCTCCCCGGGAGGCCGGGAAGCGTGGTACCGGGAGCGTAAGGCGGATGTCACGGGGAGGTGTGGGACCCCCGGGAGGGGGGGGCGTACGTCGTTAGTCATATGCGTTGCAAGCGCAAGATCTGTGGTGCAGCCTGCGTTGAAGGGACCCTGGGACACACACACACACACAAACACACACACACACATAAATACACACAAATAAAAGGCCTCCCCATATTTTCTTATATTTTCTGGGTTTCTGCCTTCCCCCCACGGCCCATATTTTCCAACATTTTCTAGGGAATCGACGATTAATTGTATCGGTGTTTTTTTTTTCCCCTCCGGATGTGTGGCGTAGGCTGCGCTGTGCAGGCCGTGTGGCGCCCTGGCAGGCCCGGGCCGCACGGGGCGCCCACGACGCGCCCACGGGAGGCCACCAGGCAGACCTCCCCCCACCCCAGAGGCAGACCCCCCCCTCCTCTCTGCCTGCGCCAACCCGACCCGCCCCGAAAGCGCCAAGCGTGTTCCCTGGGTGAAGGGGCCCCAGGACACACAAATAAATACACACAAATAAAATGATCCCCCATTTTTTTTTTTAATATTTTCTGGGCTTTTGTCTTCCCCGCCACTTCCCATATTTTCCCATATTTTCTGGGGAATCGACGATTCATTGTGTCTGTGTGTTTCTTTCCCTCCTGAGCCAGGCGTGTTCCCTGGGGAGCTCCCTCACAGATCGCCGGGCGACGCAGCGACCCTGCCGTTCCCCGCCTTGGCCCCCCGCGCCTCTCGCGCCACGCCGACCTGGCGACCCCTGCGCGGGCCCCCCTCGCGGGGGCCCCCTCGCGACGGGGGCCTCTCGCGAGGGCGGCCTTCCTGGCCATCGCTCGGACGTCCGTTTCCTGTGTTTTTGTTGGTTTCGTGCGTGCTTTCTTCGCCAAATCATCAAGGATGCTCCTCCATGGTCCTCGCCGACGGAAAAATGCACACGTCCGAGCGATGCCAAGCCTCCTCGCGAGGGGCCGCTCTCGAGAGGCAGACCCCGGCCCACGCACGAGGCGCCCACGGCGCGCCCACGGGCGGCTCGAGCAGACGAACTCCCCCGAGGCGGCCGCCGGGCGCCCACACCGGCGGCCACCGGGCGGAGCATAGGTCGCAGAGTCGGCGGGGCCCCTGCGCTCCCCCCCGGCGCGCGCTCACGCACCGCCACCGCCAGGCGCGCGCGGCGCTGCCAGGTCGGGCCGGGCGAAAGGAGGGGATATAGCAAAGGGGGGGGGGTTCGAGGATCCGCTCCCGCATATACGGCTGCTTCTCCCCGGCGCCTCCCTATGCGCCGGGAGGCGCCCCAGGCCTCTCTCGAGGACGGAGCCCGGCGGGGGGGGCCGAAACCAGCCGCGTGCCGCAGCTCTCGTACCATTCCCCCCCCTTTCCCAAGATATCCCCCAGCGTTCGTTCGGCCCGAGGCAGGTCGGGGGCACCCGGGAGCTCGAGGGCGCCCCCCTTGCCTGGCCGACCAGCCGCGTGCAGCAGCTCTCGTACCATCCCCCCCCCTTTCCCAAGATATCCCCCCAGCGTTCGTTCGGCCCGAGGCAGGTCGGGGGCACCCGCGGGAGCTCCAGGGCGCCCCCTTGCGTGGGCCGGCTGCACAGCGCACGGGCGAGCAGGGTGGGCCACGAGGGGCCGAGTCCGCACATCGATGTCGCTGCCGGCCAGGGTGCGGCTCTTTTGGAGGGGCCCTGGGACACACACACAAATACATACGCACAAATGAAAACATCCCCCATACTTTTCCATATTTTCTGGGCTTCTGTCTTCCCCCCCACTCCCCGTATTTTCCTACATTTTCGGGGGGAATCGACGTCATTGTGTCTGTGTGCTTCTTCCCCTCCTGATCTTTGCCGAACGACAGACGCATTCGCCTCCGGAAGAGCACCCCCCCTGGCCTCGGATACACAAGGGGGGCGCCAGTGCGTATCACCCGAGGCTGCCTGGCCAAAAGCTCTCTCACGCCCTGCGGAGAACTCTCGGCGGGGCGCCCTGGCCAGAAAGCGAGCAAGGTGGCATGGTAGGCAAGCTGGGCAGCCCGCCCCGCAAAACTGTCCCCGACGAGAAACGCACGCACTTCTACACCGAAGTAGCACTTTCAAGTACGTAACGAACGGCACCGGGGCTGGACCTAAACGTTGTTGTTCGTTTTGCTTTCGTTGTGTGCTTCGTGCTGCTCTACCCGCTTTCCTTCCCCTCCCTCCCAGAACGAAAAACACAGCCGAAGTCCAGCAACACAAAAACGTTTAGGTCCAGCCCTGAGCGACACAAACACCCCTGATGGAAACACTGCTTGAAGACTATAGGATCGAGTAGTAGGGCACATGCTGGAATCGTCGGCTAAAACATGCAGTATGCCTGTCTGCCTGTCGCTAAGATACAACGCGACCCCGTGCTGATCGTCTACGTGCTGTAAAGCGTCACGCGTGAGTAGGCGTGCAAACATGCTGACCAGGCTATTGGCGCTTCCCTCCACCCCCTCATCATCCTCATTCCGCCTCCTTCTAGCCCCCCTCATCCAATGCCCCCGTATCTTCCATCAACGTCCTCGTAGTCTTTACTCCCTCCTCCAACACGTGCGTGCGACGACAATTGTGGACTTCAGGCTTCTGAAATTTTCAGGCCTGTTTGAAGTGAGTCTAGGTCGAGGCCTGCATCGACCAGCTCCTGGTGCTTCCCGCGCCAGGCAGAGGGCGCGCTCCGTGCGTCCAGCCGAAGGGCTGACGTGGGCTGCTTGGATAACAACTGCCTGCACGCGTAGATTGGCCGACCTCCTCCCCATCACGCCCTCGTCCTCCCTCGCTCCCTCCTCGGCCACCTGCACCACCACCTCCTCCTCCTCCTCCTCCTCCTCCTCCTCCTCCTCCTCCTCCTCCTCCGCCTGCCCTCTCCCCACCCCCCTCTCCAGCAGAGGGGGGCGGCCTTGCCTCGGGCCGGACCCGCCAGCCTGAGGTGCCGCAGCGCAACGGGCACCTGAGGAGGTGCCGGCGGGGTCGGCCGCACGAGCAGCTGCAGCTGGCAGCGTCGCTGACGCCCGGCACGGAACCGTGCTGTTGGTACGATCCCCACCCCTGCGGGAGCCGTCTCCCCCCCCCCCCCCCCGGGGACCTCCCCCTTTACTTGGGCGCCCGAGTTATCCGGGGTAACTCGGGCCCGGGGTCACTCGGGTTCGGATTCCCGAAAAACGAACCCGAGTTAGCCCTGACCCGAATTACCCTTGATGATTTGGGGCTCTGGACGCCCGAGTTATCCGGGGTAACTCGGGCCCGGGGTGACTCGGGTTCGGATTCCCGAAAAACGAACCCGAGTTAGCCCTGACCCGAGTTACCCCTGATGATTCGGGGCTCTGGACGCCCGAGTTATCCGGGGTAACTCGGGCCCGGGGCAACTCGGGTTCGGATTCCCGAAAAACGAAGCCGAGTTAGCCCTGACCCGAGTTACCCCTGATGATTCGGGTCTCTGATTTACCCTCCTGCTGCCGCTCCTCCTGCTGCTCCTCCGGCTGCGGCCCCCGCCCCCCCTCCCGAGGCTGCTGCAGTGCTGCCTCGCCCACCCTTCGGCAGTCCAGCCGCCCGCCACAGGCCCCGAGCGCCAATGCCGAGGCACCCGTGGCGCAGCGGCTTGGCCTCTGACCCCCACGGGCGAACTCTCGAGGGCGGCGTCGACACCATTGACCAGCCTGGAACATGTCCCTATCCCTGTGCTGGGCACCTCCTCATCACGATGCCAATCTCAAGGATTCCCTTCTTTTTGGAGGGCGAATCCTAAGATTGTCATCGCCTTTTGGCGTGTCAATCTTCGGGATAGGGATACGTTCGAGGCTGGTAAACCATTCCAGGGCAGCCGGGTCCAGGCGCGCAGTTGCCGGGGCATCCGGCACCAGGGGGGGGGGGCGAGGGAACGGAAGGGAGGGGCCGACAGGGAGATGGGGAAACAGAAGGGCATGAGAGGGGACAGGGAGAACGGGATGCCGCGCAGGCCGATGGGGAAGGGCGAGGAGGGAGACGAGGGAACGTGATTCCAGGCGGGGATGAGGTGAGGACGCAGGGCGGGAGAAGGAGGCAGAGGCCCGTGCCTGCAACAGCACATCGTCGAGGATAATTCCCGCGCTGATTTGTTGTTTCCTCCAGCCGTGGTGAACCTCAGCAGCTACCGACAAGGTCGCGGAAAGAGGTGTGCACCTTCCTCCTCCACCACTCCCTTCTCCTTCTCCGCCTCTACCTTTTTTCTCTTCCCCCCGGAGGCGACCAGTGACGTGATAGCCATGGTCTAATGATAGCTCGGACGCAAGCACTCTGATCACCGCCGGGGCCTCGGACCATCGTCGCCCCATGAAAACCTTCGGCGAGGTACGGATGGCGACCTCCAACTAAAAATTCCGCTGTGAAGCCCTGTCCTTGGAGACATGAATCGCACCGCCACCACGACCTGGTCGATGAAGGCAAATGGAACTTCCATCATGGAAATCAGGCAGGTGTTGTAGTTCGGGCGCTCCCGCGGGGCATGCTGCAGACCTGCAGCACGCAGATCAGCCCATCCTGCATCCCGAAACGTGGTGGTGGTGCGCTTCGTGCTCCAAAATCCGCCGGCCCCCTCGTGGGGCCACCAGGCTGTACGCCGAAGCTTCGCTGTTTCCTGTACCAGTTGCAGCTTCCAGTTTCCACTGTTACAGTTCTGCTTCTTGCTGCTTGCTGTTCCTTGTTGACTTCTTACTGCTTACTGTTCCTTGTTAATGGACCGCGCGAGGGGGGGAGGCCCAAAACGGACATTCTTACCACGCCCTGGGATGGTTCTCAGCATTTCTGAGGGGGCAACAACTTACACCCCTCACGCAGATCGGCGGGGTCAGGGTCCAAAAACACAGGGGAATTGCCACATGTCTCTTTAATTCGGTGGCACCCCTCACGCAGATCGGCGGGGTCAGGGTCCAAAAATACACGGGATTTGCCATATGTTTGAAATTTGCTTGCACCCCTCACACAGATCGGCGGGGTCAGGGTCCAAAAACACAGGGGAGTTGCCACATGTCTCTTTAATTCGGTGGCACCCCTCACGCAGATCGGCGGGGTCAGGGTCCAAAAATACACGGGATTTGCCATACGTTTGAAATTTGCTTGCACCCCTCACACAGATCGGCGGGGTCAGGGTCCAAAAACAATTGGGATTTGCCACATGTCTCAAATTCGGTGGCACCCCTCACGCAGATCGGCGGGGACAGGGTCCAAAAACAAATGGGATCAACTTTTTAAAAAGTTCGGCGGCACCTCTCACGCAGATCGGCGGGGTCAGGGTGCAAAAACAAACGGGATTTGCCACATGTCTGAAATTCGACGGCACCCCTCACGCAGATCGGCGGGGTCAGGGTCAAACATTAGGAGATTTGCCATTCCTGAAATTTGCTTGCACCTCTCACGCAGATCGGCAGGGTCAGGGTCCAAAAACACAGGGGAGTTGCCACATGTCTGAAATTCGGGGGCACCCCTCACGCAGATCGGCAGGGTCAGGGTCCAAAAACACAAGGGATGTGCCACATTTCTGAAATTCGGCGGCACCCCTCATGCAGATCCGTGGGGTCAAGGTCCAAACACACAGGGGATTTGCTACATTTCTGTAATTCGGTGGCACCCGTGATGCAGATCCGCAGGGTCAGGGTCGAAAAACAAACAGGTCCCGACACTGCTTCACGGCGGCGTCCAGACCTCATGATTTAGCTTTTGCATCCCCCATTATCCGAGACAGGGGGCCGGCGGCATAAGGCGAAGCCCTTACGGATTCCCTTCCCTTGCACGACATCGCCTTTCCACACTCGTCGCATGTCCCGAGCTCTTCAACAACGCTGCCTTGTGAGGGGCGCCATCGAACAGCACGTCGCAATTCTGCGCCTGCCATGGGTATTGCCCCTACCTCCGAAGCGTACCTCAAGTCCTAGTCTACTCCTTGTTCCCCCCTCGCAATCCAAGACGCCATGGGTGTATATATACATATATATACACATACATATGAGTATATATATATATATACATAGTCATATATACAAGATCTAAGAGCTCGCTTCGCTTCGCCTCAATCTTGGTCCTGCGCCCGTGCGCACCCAAACACTCGGTGAATGAATGATGTCTGCAAGCACATGATGACCATGAGAGGGGTCGCGGTCATAATTCCCGGACGGGTCATAAGCATTCCTGTGTTTGGGAGACGGCGACATACCGCGACGAGGCCATAGTCACCGATAGGGAAGAAGAGGAGAGGAGAGCGAGCAAGAAGGGAGAGAGACGGTCGGGGAAGGTGAGGAGGAAAGGCGGAGGGAGAGAGAGAGAGAGAGAGGAGAGGACAGAGGGGGGAGGAGAATGACACGAGGAGGGCGAGATAGGACGAGGAGGGAGTCAGAACAGGAGGAAGAGGAGAAGGATAAACTGGGAAAGGAACGAGTGAACGAGTGGGGGGCTGCGATGTGCGAAACTGTCGCTACCTTCGTGGGCCGCTGGCGGGTCCAGCGGAGTGGCGTGATCCGCAGACCAGAATGAGGCCTCGCCGTCCCGGGGGGCTTCGAACAGCGCAGCTGTCGCCACGTTCGTGGCCCCCTCGTCATTGCTCTTTTGTCCGATCGTGATCGCCCTCTTTCCGATGATATGAGTCGCAAGAGTGATGCCGTGAATGGGGAACACTGGTATGCGGCCTCACGTTCTTTGGCGAAGCGTTCAAGGATACTGCGAATCCTTCAAGGCGTAAGTTGGAAATGAACGGTCCTGGGTATAGTCGCCTCTTGTGTACAAAGGGTTGGGTGCGTCTCCCGGTCAGTTGTTTCTGAAGGGTCTCTTGGGAACCCCGGGGAAGCTATCCTTGGGTGTTTCTGGGACCTGTTGGGCCTTGATTGGGGCACCTTAAGCTCGAAGACGGCCCAAGAGTGCGTCAGGAAGGCCGTTCGTCGCCTCTCCTTGTCAGAAGCCTCGCGATCGCCAGGAGTGGCTCGGGGCGTCCGGGGAGGGGACTCTTGGAAGCTTTTTGGGGCGTCCTGGGGGCCTCATGGGAGCTTCTTGAGGGCCGCCTGGGGGCCTCTTGGGGGCCGCTTAGGGGCCTCTTGGGGCCCCGTGGGGCCTCTTGGGGGCCTCTGGGGGCATCCTATGGGCCTCTTGAAGCCGAAGGCTTGAAATTTGAACTTGGTTTTCGTTTTCTGCGACGCCTGTGCGGCCCGTCCAGATGGTCTCTTGGGCTGTCTTGGGGGCCCTTGAGGCACTCTTGGGCTCTCTTTGGGCGTCTTGGGGCCTTCTTGGGAGCCTCTTGGGCCGTCTTGGGGGTCTCTTGGGCCGACTTGGACATTATGAAAGGCCAAGAGGCGAATATGTTGAGAATGTACCTTTTACGATGGGAATGGTGCTATTTTGGCCTCACGGGGCCCTTTTGGGGAGCCTCTTGGGTGCCTCTTGGGCGGCTTGGGTCGCCTCGGGGCGGTCGCGGTGTCATCTGAGGCTATCTTAGGCCGCCGTCCTCGGGCGTCTTGGGCCGCTGGGGGGCCATTAAGAGCGTTTCGCCCCATCGTTCGGTGACCTGGAGGGCTTGGAAGTCCGCTGGAAAGGGGCCCGGGGGCCAAGGGCGGCCGTCCAAGAAGGTATGTGGGGAGGGGATGTGGGCCATTCGGGGGGGGATTTTTCCTTACAAGATGTATAATTATGAGAATCTCTCTCTCTCTCTCTATATATATATATATATCAGAGGTTGGGTGGTGTGAGCGGAAGCGGCCCCAACCGGGAAATCGGTGTCGGTTTCGGTTCGCGTCGTGCGTACGAGGCGAAGCTGCACGAATTCCTGAAACTGTAGGCGACACATGGAGCCCAAAAAGGTCGCAGCCCCGGATGGTTGCCCCGATGGTTGTCCCGATGGTTGTCCCGATGGTTGCCCCGATGGTTGCCCCGATGGTTGCCCCGACGGTTGCCCCAATGGTTGTCCCGATGGTTGCCCCGATGGTTGCCCCGATGGTTGTCCCGATGGTTGACCCGATGGTTGCCCAAATGGTTGTCTCGATGGTTGGCTCGACGGTTGTCCCGATGGTTGTCCCGATGGCTGTCCCGATGGCTGTCCCGATGGTTGCCCCGATGGTTGTCCCGATGGTTGGCTCGACGGTTGTCCCGATGGCTGTCCCGATGGTTGCCTTGATGGTCGTCCCGGAAGTTGTCCCGATGGTTGTCCCGATGGTTGTCCCGATGGCTGTCCCCATGGTTGTCCCGAGGGTTGTCCCCATGGTTGCCCCGATGGCTGTCCCGAAGGTTGTCCCAATGGTTGACTCGACGGTTGCCCCGATGATTGCCCCGATGGTTGGCTTGAAAGTTGTCCCGATGGTTGTCCCGATGGTTGTCCCGATGGTTGTCCCGATGGTTGCCTTGATGGTCGTCCCGGTGGTTGTCCATATGGCTGTCCCGATGGTTGTCCCGATGATTGTCCCGATTGGTTGTCCCGATGGTTGTCCCGATGGTTGTCCCGATGGTTGTCCCGATGGTTGTCCCGACTGGTTGTCCCGATGGGTATCCCGATGATTGTCCCGATGGTTGTCCCGATGGTTGCCCCGACGGCTGCCCAGATGGTTGTCCAGATGGTTGTCCAGATGATTGCTTCGACGGTTGTCCCGATGGGTGTCCCGATGGTTGCGCCGATGGTTGACTCGACGGTTGTCCCGATGGCTTTCCCGATGGTTGCCCCGATGGTTGTCCCGATGAGTGTCCCGATCGTTGTCCCGACTGGCCATCCCGATTGGTGGCCCGATGATGGCCCTGATGGTTGCCCCGATGGTTGTCCCGATGGTTGCCCCGATGATTGTCCAGATTATTGTCCCGATGGTTGTCCCAATGGTTGTACCGATGGCTGCCCAGCGGGGTGTCCCGATGGTTGTCCAGATGGTAGCTCAGATGGTTGACTTGACGGTTGCCCCGATGGTTGTCCCGATGCTTGTCCCGATGCTTGACTCGACGGTTGTCCCGATGATTGTCCCGATGGTTGACTCGACGGTTGCCCCGATGGTTGTCCCGATGGTTGTCCCGATGGTTGTCCCAGTGGTTGTCCAGATGGTTTACTCGACGGTTGGCCCGATGGATGTCCCAATGGTTGTCACGATTAACTCGACGGTTGTCCCGAGGGTTATCCCGATGGTTGTCCAGATGGTTGCCCCGACGGTTGCCCCGATGGTTGTCCCGACTGATTGTCCCGATGGGTGTCCCGATGACTGCCCCGATTGTGTTCCCGATGGTTGCCCCGATGGTTGCCCCGTTGGTAGTCCAGATGGTTGTCCCGATGGTTGCTCCGATGATTCCCCCGATGGTTGCCCCGATGGTTGTCCCGATGGTTGCCCAAATTGTTACCACGATGGTTGACCCGATGGTTGTCCTGATGGTTGTCCCAATGGTTGTCCCGATGGTTGTCCCGATGGTTGTCCCGATGGTTGTCCCGATGGTTGTCCCAATGGCTGTCCCGATGGTTGTCCCGATGGCTGTCCCGATGGCTGTCCCGATGGTTGTCCCGATGGTTGTCCCGATGGTTGTCCCGATGGCTGTCCCGATGGCTGTCCCGATGGTAGTCCCGATGGTTGACCCGACTGGTTGTCCCGATGGGTGGCCCGATGATGGCCCCGATGGTAGTCCCGATCGTTGCCCCGATGGTTGCCCAGATGGTTGCCCAGATGGTTGTCCCGATGGTTGTCCCGACTGGTTGCCCCGATGGTTGTCCTTCTGGTTGCCCCGATGGTTGTCCCGATGCGATTGATACCCCGATGGTTGTCCCGATGGTTGTCCCGATGGTTGTCCCGACTGGTTGTCCCGATGGTTGACTCGACGGTATTGGTCCCGATGGTTGACTCGAGGGTTGTTTTGATGGTTGCTCCGATGGTTGTCCGGACTGGTTGTCCCGAGGGGTTTCCAAATGAATGCCCCGATGGTTGTCCCGATGGTTGCCACGGCGGTTGTCCCGATGGTTGTCCCGATGATGGCCCGATGGTTGTCCCGATGGTTGCCCCGATGGTTGTCCCGATGGTTGCCCCGATGGTTGTCGCGCTGGTTGTCCCGATGGTTGTCCCGATGGTTGACTCGACGGTGAGTCCGATGGTTGTCCCGATGTTCGTCCAGATGGTCGACTCGACGGTTGTCCGATGGTTGTTCCGATGGTTGTCCCGATGGTTGTCCCGATGGTTGTCCCGACTGGTTGTCCCGATGGGTGTCCCGATGATTGTCCCGATGGTTGTCCCGATGGTTGCCCCGACGGCTGCCCAGATGGTTGTCCAGATGGTTGTCCAGATGGTTGTCCAGATGATTGCTTCGACGGTTGTCCCGATGGGTGTCCCGATGGTTGCGCCGATGGTTGACTCGACGGTTGTCCCGATGGCTTTCCCGATGGTTACCCCGATGGTTGTCCCGATGAGTGTCCCGATCGTTGTCCCGACTGGCCATCCCGATTGGTGGCCCGATGATGGCCCTGATGGTTGCCCAGATGGTTGTCCCGATGGTTGCCCCGATGATTGTCCAGATTATTGTCCCGATGGTTGTCCCAATGGTTGTACCGATGGCTGCCCCGCGGGGTGTCCCGATGGTTGTCCAGATGGTAGCTCAGATGGTTGACTTGACGGTTGCCCCGATGGTTGTCCCGATGCTTGTCCCGATGCTTGACTCGACGATTGTCCCGATGATTGTCCCGATGGTTGACTCGACGGTTGCCCCGATGGTTGTCCCGATGGTTGTCCCGATGGTTGTCCCAGTGGTTGTCCAGATGGTTTACTCGACGGTTGGCCCGATGGATGTCCCAATGGTTGTCACGATTAACTCGACGGTTGTCCCGAGGGTTATCCCGATGGTTGTCCAGATGGTTGCCCCGACGGTTGCCCCGATGGTTGACTCGACTGATTGTCCCGATGGGTGTCCCGATGACTGCCCCGATTGTGTTACCGATGGTTGCCCCGATGGTTGCCCCGTTGGTTGTCCAGATGGTTGTCCCGATGGTTGCTCCGATGATTCCCCCGATGGTTGCCCCGATGGTTGTCGCAATGGTTGCCCAAATTGTTACCACGAAGGTTGACCCGATGGTTGTCCTGATGGTTGTCCCAATGGTTGTCCAGATGGTTGTCCCGATGGTTGTCCCGATGGTTGTCCCGATGGTTGTCCCGATGGCTGTCCCGATGGTTGTCCCGATGGCTGTCCCGATGGCTGTCCCGATGGTTGTCCCGATGGTTGTCCCGATGGTTGTCCCGATGGCTGTCCCGATGGCTGTCCCGATGGTAGTCCCGATGGTTGACCCGACTGGTTGTCCCGATGGGTGGCCCGATGATGGCCCCGATGGTAGTCCCGATCGTTGCCCCGATGGTTGCCCAGATGGTTGCCCAGATGGTTGTCCCGATGGTTGTCCCGACTGGTTGCCCCGATGGTTGCCCAGATGGTTGTCCCGATGGTTGTCCCGATGGTTGTCCCGATGGTTGTCCCGATGGTTGTCCTTCTGGTTGCCCCGATGGTTGTCCCGATGCGATTGATACCCCGATGGTTGTCCCGATGGTTGTCCCGATGGTTGTCCCGACTGGTTGTCCCGATGGTTGACTCGACGGTATTGGTCCCGATGGTTGACTCGAGGGTTGTTTTGATGGTTGCTCCGATGGTTGTCCAGACTGGTTGTCCCGATGGGTTTCTCAATGAATGCCCCGATGGTTGTCCTGATGGCTGTCCCCAATGGTTGTCCCGATGTATGCCCCGATGGTTGTCTGGATTGGTTGTCCCGACTGGCGCCCCGATGATTGCTCCCATGGTGGCCCCGATGGTTGCGCCGATGGTCGTCCCGATGGTTGCCCAGATGATGTTCCCATGGTTGTCCCGATGGTTGTCCCGATGGTTGTCCCGACGTTTGCCCCGATGGTTGCCCCGATGGTTGTTCCGATGTTTGTCCCGATGGTTGTCCAGATGGTTGTCCCGATGGTTGTCCCGATGGTTGTCCTGGTGGTTGCCCCAATGGTTGCCCCGATGGTTGCCCCGTATGTTGTCCAGATGGTTGTCCCGATGGTTGTCCCGATGGTTGTCCCGATGGTTGTCCCGATGGCTGTCCCGATGGTTGTCGCGATGGTTGTCCCGATGGTTGTCCCGATGGTTGCCCCGATGGTTGCCCCGATGGTTGCCCCGATGGTTGTCCCGATGATTGCCCCGATGGTTGTCCCGATGGTTGCCCAGATGATAGTCCAGATGGTTGCCCCGATGGTGGTCCAGATGGTTAACTCGACGGTTGCCCTGATGGTTGTCCCGATGATCGTCCCAATGGTTGTCCCGATGGTTGTCCAAATGGTTGTCCCGATCGTTGCCCCGATGTTTGTCCCGATGATTGCCCCGATGGTTGTCCCGATGGTTGTCCCCATGGTTGTCCCGATGGTTGCCCCGATGGTTGCGCCTATGGTTGTCCCGATGGTTGTCCAGATGGTTGACCCGATGGTTGCCCCGATAGTTTTTCTGATGATTGTCCCGATGGTTGACTCGACGGTTGCCCCGATGGTTGCCCCGATGGTTGTCCCGACGGTTGTCCCGATGGTTGCCCCGATGGTTGCCCCGATGGTTGCCCGATGATTGTCCCGATGGTTGTCCCGATGATTGTCCCGATGGTTGTCCCGATGGTTGTCCCGATGGTTGTGCCGATGGTTGCCCCGATGGTTGTCCCGATGGTTGTCCCGATGGTTGTCCCGATGGTTGTCCCGATGGTTGCCCCGATGGTTGTCCCGATGGTGGTCCTGGTTGTTGTCCTGACGGTTGCCCCGATGGTTGTCCCGATGGTTGTCCCCGATGATCGTCCCGATTGTCGCCACGATGGTTGTCCCGATGGTTGTCCCGATGGTTGTCCCCGTGGTTGTCCCGGTGTATGCCCCGATGGTTGTCCCGGTGGTTGCCCCGATGGGTGTGCCAATGGTTGCCCCGATGGTTGTCCCGATGGTTGTCCAGATGGTTGACTCGACGGTTGCCCCGATGGGTGGCCCGATGGTTGTCCCGATGGTTGACTCGACGGTTGTCCCGATGGTTGCCCCGATGGTTGCCCCGATGGTTGTCCCGATGATGGCCCCGATGGTTGTCCGGACTGGTTGTCCCGATGGGTTTCCCGATGAATGCCCCGATGGTTGTCCCGATGGCTGTGCCCGTGGTTGTCCAGGTGGTTGTCCAGATGGTTGTTTCGATTGTTTTTTCCGATGGTTGCCCCGATGTTTGCACCGATGGTTGTCCCGATGGTTGTCCCGATGGTTGCCCCGATGGTTGTCCCGATGATGGTATCGATGGTTATCCAAATAGTTGACTCGATGGTTGCCCCGATGGTTGTTCCGATGGTTGTCCAGATGGTTGACTCGCCCGTTGCCCCGATGGTTGTCCCGATGGTTGTCCTGAGGGTTGACTCGATTTCTGCCCCGACTGGTTGTCCCGATGGTTGTCGAGACTGGTTGTCCTGATGGTTGTCCCGATGGTTGTTCCGATCGTTGTCCCGACGTTTGCCCCGATGGCTGTCCCGACTGGCTGTCCCGATGATTTTCCCGATGGTTGTCCCGGCGGTTGTCCCGATGGTTGACTCGACGGTAGTCCCGATGGTTGACTCGAAGGTTGCCCCGATGTTTGTCCCGATGATTGCCCCGATGGTTGTCCCGATGGCTGTCCCCATGGTTGTCCCGATGGTTGCCCAGATGGTTGCGCCTATTGTTGTCCCGATGGTTATCCAGATGGTTGACCCGATGGTTGCCCAAAAGTTCTTCCGATGATTGTCCCGATGGTTGACTCGACGGTTGCCCCGATGGTTGCCCCGATGGTTGTCCCGACTGGTGTCCCGATGGTTGCCCGATGGTTGCCCCGATGGTTGTCCCGATGGTTGTCCCGATGGTTGTCCCCATGGTTGTCCCGACGGTTGTCCCGATGGTTGTTTCGATGTAGTTGTTCTGATGGTTCTGTCCCGATGGTTGCCCCGATACTTCTCCCGATGTGGTTGTTCCGATGGCGTTGCTCCGATGGTTGCCCCGATATTTGCCCCGTGGGTGTCCCGATGATTGTCCTGATGGTTGTCCCGACGTGGGTGTCCCGATGATTTGCCCCGTGGTTGCCCCGATGGTCGCCCCGATGATTCTCCCGATGTGTTTCCCGATGGTTGTCCCGATGGTTGTCCCGAGGTTTGTCCCGATGATTGTCCCGATGGTTGCCCCGACGGGTGTCCTGATGGGTTCCCTGAAGGTCGTTCCAGATAGGTGAATGCACAATGGCAGATAGACAATTCGATAGATAGATCGGCAGATCAGCATACATATATATATATATATATATATATAGTCGCCGCATCGGCGAAAGCTCTTCAGGCGACCGAAGACACCACACTCTAGCTTGTCCCACACCGTCTGTCAAACAGATGTGTCGTCGATGAGCAGGAGCAGCGGCGGCTGGCGACTGCTGCGTTTTGTATCGTTCAATCCGGTGACTCTGGCGGCTCCAGCCAGACTGCAGGACATCACAAGTGCGTTTGTAAAGCATGACGTCATCCTGCTGCAAGGCACGCAGTTCAAGGCAGCACGCAGCAAAGAAGTGGAACATCTTCACACTAGCAGTCACTTATACTGGCACAATGGTTACAATTCTCAGAGTAACAAAACTTGTGGAGTTGCCGTTGGCCTCAACAAGAGCAGATGCCCGGGTGAGTTTGTCACACGAGTTGAACATGGCGAAGGTGAACTCCAAGGGCGTGCTATTTGTCTCAGCTATAGGCGAGGACGACAGGATCTGGCACCCATGTCGTGCTATTTTCCACCACGAGGCAGGGGCAGAGGAGCAGTTGCCCGACAGAAGAAAATATGAAAACTTCTAGTAAACTGGATACAACACCGACTTGATGAATTACCTACACGATGTGTACCTCTCATTGGAACGGATTTGAACAGCACCTGCGGAGAGCACTTATCGGAGCGACCCGTCGCGGGCAGTGAAGAGCCCGATCGTGATGGACCCAATTTCTTATTGCTAAAATCGACACTACAGGCTCATCAACTAGCGTCGGTGAACACTTTCTATGCTGCTGGCCCTACGTACTTCGGAGTGCAGGACAGCATACAGAAGCGCATAGACTTCATCGCGATGCCAGCCAACATGCTCTTCAACGTGGACAATTGTCACGCGGCACGCATGAAAGGGCGCAAATTTCAACACATCCGATGTGTGAGACCCAAAGATCACCTACCCATATGTGTATCAGTATGGCATACGTTTGAATGGAACCGACCCTTTCAGCTCAAGAAGGCCAACCCTGAAGCGTGCAACGCGTCGCTGCTAAATCGATACCGCAGAACTGAATTTCTGCGAGCAGTGGAAAGCAATCTAGATGGAAATTTACCATGGCTCAGACAATGAGAATATGAAGGCAAGGTTGATTTACTGAACGCTGGGTTATGCCAAGCAGTTGGAGATGCAGCAGCAGAAATTCTCAGAGATCCACCCTGCTATCAGGAGACAAAGGAGGATCGCATCACCACTAACACGCGCATCTCTCAAATAGTCAAGCAGCGACGTGAAGCAAAAATGCGAGAAGTGGATTCCCCAGAAGAATTATCCCTAGAAGTGGTTCGACTCAGTCGTGCGCTAAAGAAAGAAAAGAAAGAAGTTGTGCAACATCGGAACCTTCAACGAATCGAAGCACTTGCTGAAGCATGGCGACGACGACGATTTCATGAAGCACACAAGTTGGCGAGGTTGATTGCGGGTACGTGCAGAGGACCTCGTGGACGAGTATATCACCAGGTGGCTATATATCGGGCAACTTCGCTGGAGTGGAAAGAAAAGTTACATCAAAGAGGCATCAATGGAGGAGCAAAGGCGAGCATAAAGAAATTTTCAAAACCACCCTTTCAAGCCGTCGGTTTTTGGCGGAGACCGTTTGAAATTACTCAAGATCACATTGTGGACACACATCAGCTGACGGAAGTTGAATATCCTGAGACCAACCCAGCAGACTGGCCAGACCTCGATCAACTTCGGAGAGACACACTACACGAATCAAAGAATTGAGAAGAGCGGCAAAGACGTTACCATCGTGGCGGGCCTGGCCCGATTGGAGCGCACCTGCAGACGTATTTCGAATGTGTCTTGACCCGAAATGGCTATATCGACCAGAACAAAGAGCAGGTATTGGAGCAGATGACAGACCAGAGTGGAACGTTCCTTTATTTGAAGAAGCTCTTTACCTGCTCATGAGCACCATACGCAGAGAAGGCAGAACACCGATAGTTTGGCATCAAGCGAGTATGTTCAGACTTCCCCAAAACAACGGAAAAAGAGGAACTGGAGGTGAACGACCGATAATGCTGCTGTGCGGATTGGGACGATCGTATTATAATAGCATATTGATTCGCAAACCAAAGTTTCCCAATTGCTTTCAGAAGACGAGAAGATGCGATGTTAGTACAAGTTTGTGGCTCCTATAGATTGAGACGTGCTGGCATTCCTCATGTAACGAGATATCATGACGCCACCAACGCGTTCTATAGCGTGAAGAAGCATCATCTCGTCGCCGCTGGCAGAGAGATAACAAAGGAAGGAATGGAACACTTTATCGAACAGAAGATCATGAACAGCACCTTCATAGTAAAGGATGGACTCTACAGCGCGCACATGCACAATGATGAAGGAGCATTGCCTGGGGACCATGCATCTACGAAAGTCTTTGTTAATGCATATGGACATGGAGTACAGCTAGCAGCTTCGAGCATGGCTAGAGATGAGTGGCAGCAACAGCTGCAGGTGACCTCGATGCTGATTGGGCTCGAGGGGGAAAACATCGACCTTGCCACGTGTGGATTCGTCGATGACATCGGCAGGAAAGTTACCGGCGCCAACCCACATCATCTTCGGAAGCTTTGTGCATGGGAGAATCTCATCATCGATGCTGGACTTGAGGAAATAGGGGGGGCTCAGAATAGGGAGAAGCAATACAACATCGTCCAACGAGCAAAAAGACACGCTCAGAAGTTGAATCGAGCTTTTCATGAACAGCCAGAACTTCTAGAAGGCAACGCAAAAGCATCTGCAAGGTATCTTGGAGGCCTTCATCACTACAATAATGGGTTCACGGCAGAGAAGTCAGCAATATTACCAGCTATAGACAAAGCATGGAAAATATGGGACACTTTTGGACCTCGTCAGCGCCTCTCAGGTTTCGGGCCGTCGTCTTCGTCGGTCAGGTTGTCAATGCGGCCCTCAGCGGGCTAGAGGCGTACGTGATGAATATGAAGAACCCGCTCAGCAAAAGATGTCTGGAACCGCTTCAGTCTAAAATAGTCAAATACGCTCGAGTACGTCTGAAAGGTAAGCTTACTGAGCGCACGCAAGGTAGGGTAGTAAAAACAATATCTAATGCAGAGGTGCTTAGGAAGCTTAAAGTAGGCAGTCTGTTTTGTGAACTCAGAACTCGCAGACTTAAGTGGCTCCAACCCATGGCCAGGCACCCCCAGGAGCATGCTCAGGTCCTTGGAGCCCTCCTAGGCCAAGTCAAATGTGAGAGTGAGCCAAAGGACTGCGTTGGAGGCGTTGTCCAGGCGAACGCCAATCCGTGGCTTAGGCAGCTCTGGGAGGACGTCCAGGCCTTGGGGAGCACTGATGAAGGAACCACTCTCCTCGAAGACCTCGAGGGGTCATTCTGCAAATTTTTTGAGGAGCCCCACAAAGAGGTGTTTTTAAGCCTAGAGCCGTCCGTGCTCAGAGCGAAGGAGCTCACCGTAGAGGTGCCTCCCCCTCCTGGGCTTGGTGGGTCGGGTGTGGCTGGTGGGAGTGGGGCTTCGGGAGCTTGTGAAAATCCAGAAGGGGAAGGCACCTTTCCCTGCCCTGCGTGTGAGCAGTTTGTTTCGTCACACCAAGCGATGGCCATGCATTATGTGAGGTCTCAGGCGGAAGGTCATGGAGCTAGGAGTGTCCCGTATGCTGCCCCGCTCTCCAACTATTGTTTGATCTGCAAGAGTACGTTCGCGAACAGGGAAGCTGCTCAGCATCATGTACCCAACGCTCTCAAGAAGGGTAGGTGTTTCGTTGACGGCAGTGCAAGGTGTCACCAGAAGGTTCAACACAGTATTCGACGATGCACAATGTGTCGCCATCGTGCTGGAAACGTGGAGGCTTTAGACGCACACCTGATATCGGATCACCTTGAGCAGATCAGTCACCCAGATCACTACCTCACGATTGATGTCGGCGTGGCTTCCAGAGGGGCAGGTGACTGGGACGGCGGCGGCGGCATCAGGTGGGGGAGGCGAGGCATCGGCGGCTTCGGCGGCGGCGGGGGCGGCGAACCAGGGACAGCAGGGCAGCTCGAAGAAGTCCAAGATGGGCAACCCCAAGGATGTGGAGAGGAAGCTGCAGCTCCAACTGGAGGCGAGGCAGAGAGAGCAGGATGCCAAGGACTCGCACTTTCGGTGCCCCACGGGCCATCCTATCGTAGTTGGCATGGAGCAGGCGGGGGAGAAGTACGACCAAAGCGTGAAATCTGCAGGGTCGGGCCACTCCTACGACTCACCGCACCTCCACGCGTTCAGAGCGTTGCTAGAACAGCTGGCAACAATCAACGTGGACGGGAAGCCCAACGACGCGCTGATGGTCATCCTCGGCGTGCAGAGGCTACTAGCAAGCGTGCACGCGGACAAACCAGACGGACTCGAAGAGTGGCTTCACACGTGCAGGTGCAGCGACTACTTCACGAAGGGCAACGCAGCACCACAATCGAGGATTATGTACAGCGTGAGCGGCCATTGGTCCATGGCGACCACCAAGGAGCATAACGACGAGCTAGCCAACCAGAAGCACCACCACCCGCTCGTGATCGACACCAGCACCAATTTGACCTACGTGAGCCTGGACCGCCTCCTCACCCTCGCGCTGAGTATCGCAGGGGCCGTGCGTCTTCCAGGGAAGGCGCCCATAGGCGGGCTGGCGTACCAGCTCAGGAAGCAGTAGAGAGTAGTGCAACACGCTCAGCGCCTCCGCCTGACACCCCAGCCTATATGACCAGACTAGAAGCTCTTCGTCACAGGATTTTAATGCGAGAATTGGCGCGGCGGGCAGAGCAATCGTAAAACTGCCCCTGCGCCTTGGTTTCCCCGCCAGCCCACAGTCGGGCTAGGTGCGAGGGGAGCACGGCCTCGTGCTCCGTTCCAGAGTATAAGCCCTTGCACATAAGTTTCAGGACATGATGTGTCAGGCTCTGCGGTCCCATTGCATCTTTAAGTGGATTCAGTGAGGGATTGAACCAGTATGAATGAATGAATGAATGAATGAATGAATGAATGAATGAATGAATGAATGACTATATATATATATATATATATATATAGATACAATAAAGTCGATAGAGACAGATAGGTAGATTGGCCTGGTTGTTCTCCCGATGGTTGTCCCGAAAGGTGCCCCGAGGGTTGTCCCAGATAGATGGATGCACAGACACCATCAGCAGCACCACCACCACCACCGTCATTCCGAATGCATCTGCGCTCGAGCCGCTCCGCCCTGCAGAGAGCTGCCAGCATCGGCACCGCCGCATCATGTCGCCAGAGAGTGGGCCGCGCCAACGCACGGCGCCAGGCCCTGCAAGCGCCGAGCCACGCCATGGCTCGCGCCTGGGGAAGCAGCGCTACTCGCGCAGCGCGGACTCGCGTGCTGGGTCTGCAGAGCTCAGCCCCGCCTACGTGATGGCGGGCGAGCAGCTGCTCGAAACTCTCAAGAGAGTTTCGGGCGTGAGGCACGTCGGTGAGCACGAGCAGGAGAGCAGCTGCCTCGCCTACTCAAGGCAGGGCGACCCGACCAGGCCTTTCGAGTTCGAGGCGGCTCGGAACCAGCGCGCGAAGGACAAGAAGGCGCCTCGCACAGCGACGGCGATGTTCAAGGGCCCGCCGCAGGGTATGGACGCGGAGGCATGGCGGATTTTACGTGCAATTGTGAAAGGTAAGGAGCTGATGCCACAGGTCGTGGAGCAGGCGCGAACAGGCTCGGGGGGTCGATGCGAGCTTGAGGCATCCAACGCCCGAGCGACCCGTTGCCAAGGCGTGGAGGCTCACAGCGAAGTGCTTGCAAGTTTCTGAACCCCTTGTTCACGCAGGAGCTACTCATGTGTTGGAAGCAGCTGCGTGGAGCGATGATGAACCCTGCGGCGGCGAAACTGCTGGATGGCTTGCCTGCTGATTCCTCACAAAGCATGTGTCTAGTGCACATCGTCACTGGCGCGCTTGCAACGAACTGGCCTCACTAAGCGAGTTGCCCTTGGACGGTTCACGCATTTCAAGGCTTGCCTGAAGGCGCAATTCTAATGCCGCGCTGTCGTCATCGTCGTCTTCTTTCTTCGTCCGCGAGGCGGTCATCGCTTTCCCCCGGGCAAAGCGGTCACCCCCGTGGACCTGGTCTGGCTGCGCGGCGCGTGGGCCCGCGGGCCCGGCCGGCGCCGCGCAGAGCGGCGGCGCGGAGAATCCGCGGGCGATCTAGCTTGATTCCCCATGCCTCCAGCGCGCCGCCCCCCATGCCTCGGGCGCGCCGAGCGGCGCCCAGCTCTGCCAGTGCGAACTGTTGGCAGCACAATTCGGGTCGGGCGGAAAGGGGGGGATAGCAAAGTGGGGGGGTGAGAATCAGCTCACGTAGCTGATTTTCCCGCCGCCTCCCGGCGCTGGAGGCGCCCATGTACCGAAGAGTGGGCCCAGCGGCGGGGCCGAAACCAGCTGTACGCAGCAAATTTCGTAACCCCCCCTTTCCCAAATCCCCCCCCTTTCGTCTGGCCCAAACAAATGAGCGGCCTTGCGTTTGCGGCGCCGCCATCGCGGATGCCACCTGAGTCTCGAAGCCAGGCTCTGCCAGCGCGGCCGCCCCTTCGATCCGAAGACACTGCCGCTCGCGGAGGTGGTCGGGGCCGCAGACGTCGCGCCAGGTTCTGCCAGCGCGGTTCTCTTCTCGCGCGGCGCGGCAGCTACGCCCGCCGGCGCTCGAGCGCGGGCGGGCGCCCGCTTCCGCGCGACCGAGCCCGCAGGTAAAGGCGGAGGAGCAGGCCAAGGCTCTGCCAGGCCTGCGCGGGCCGATGCTTCGCGGAGTGCCAGCTCTGAGTCGAGTCGACGCGGCGCAGCGGCGGCGCTGGGGGGTCGGCGCGGCATCGCCATCATGAAACGCCGCAGCCGTCGCCGCCATCACCCCCACGACCACTCACCACCATAGATGGATAGGTCGGGGGATAGGTCGTTAGAGAGATAGATAGATAAATAGTTTGATCGGTAGATACTTAGATATATAGGTATATCGATGTGTATATGTACAATAATACAGACATATAGACATACATATAGACAGATAGACAGCTAGACAGACACATTTATGTCTGTATGCATATGTATATAAAATAAATGATTATATCGATGGGTCGATAGATACATGGGCATATGTGTGCGGGACAATAGAAAGTCAGTTTAAGAAATCATCAAAAAAACAAAAGCATCGCAAATCGACCTCCTCCCCCTTCCCCCCCCACAGCCTCCTTATCACCCGTAGGGTAGTCCTACCGGTATATGTATGTATACATGTGTTTCAAACACATATACTGCACATGCACACCATGGGCCACTGCATATGCACATGAATGCGGCGCCGCGCGTGGCGGTTTTCACGCGGCGAACCCATCGTGATTCCCCGTGGTCCCACTGGTGCTATAATGTGGGCGCGGCCGCAAGAAACCCTCGCAAGAAACCCAACCCTGAGAACCCGCGCGCGAGTTGCACCTGAGGGGAAACCTGGAGCACCCTGAACGCAACAGCTCCTTCAACGGCTGCGGGAAGTCACCGCGCAGCGCGAGGAGCGAAGACACCCAGGATACCCTGACGAAAAGCATATGGCTTCTTGATGCGCGACCCCACTGTACTTCGGCAGGTCGACTGGTCCAAACACAGTG
Organism: Prorocentrum cordatum; assembly: GCA_963575745.1. Lineage (NCBI taxonomy): Eukaryota > Dinophyceae > Prorocentrales > Prorocentraceae > Prorocentrum > Prorocentrum cordatum. The sequence goes on from CAUYUJ010001348.1 coordinate 420,695, forward strand.
CGAATGCGGTTTCTGGATTCGCGCCACCTGCAGAGGCGACGTCGGCTTCCAGGCGCACCTGGGCTTCTAAGGCTTCTAGCATGGCGCGTCGGTCCTCCGCCGTCTTGGCGGCCGCGCGTTCTCCCTCCTCGCAGGAGTCGAGCTACATCTTCGCGAAGAAGGTGGATCGACAACCCATCGACGCGGATGCGCTCATGCGAGAGGAGTCCGAAGAGCCTCCAAGTGGTCTCCGGGGCGCCAGCGCACCGCACCCTCAATCCAAGAACTCTTCGACTTCGCCCCTGGCCCGCTCGAGGCGCGCAGGGTCGGGGCCCACCTTCGCGCTCGCACGGCAGCTGAGAAGTTCGAGGGGATAGGGGTTGCAGATTCCCACGGGGCTCATGGACCATGTGGGCATTGCCGAGGTATCGGGGCATGGAATTCCTGCGCGGACGACGTTGCCGATCCGAGATGCTATTCGCGGCGTGTCACTGCCGCGCAGTATGACCAGGATGTGCGCGTGTGACAACACCCCCTGTTGGAAGTCGACGACAAAAATGTATGCTCTGACTTTACCAAAGGTGCGGGTCCGCGTCGAGAGGCGCGAAGGCTCTCTTGCAACTTGGGAGTGCAATGACTAGTTCGCAGGGTCTGTCCGCTGTGCAGCAACTTCGCCAGGCCTGAGGCTGCTCACTATTGAAGGGGCCCCAGGACACACAAATAAATACACACAAATAGAAATATTCCCCACATTTTCCCATATTTTCTGGGTTTTTGTCTTCCCCCCCACTTCCCATATTTTCCAATATTTTCCTGGGAATCGACGATTAATTGTGTCTGTGTGTTTTGTCCCCTCCTGAACTATGTCTGGCCATTGTGGGTTGTCCGTCCTGGCAATGAACATGTCAAGCCTGCCGTGGGGCCCGACCTGGACCTGGGCCATGGCATCGAAATACACGCGGTGAAGAGCTTGAGGAGATCCACCAGAAAACGCAGGCAAAATTACAGGAGTCCCGGTTTGCCACCTGGAACGCTCGTGTTCGGGTGGTTCCTGAGAGAGAATTTGCAGTCGCGCATCCTCGCCGTGCATGTGGTCGAGAAGTCCTCGCAAGATGTCTTGGCGAAGTTTGTCCTGGTTGCCGACCGCCCAATCCAGTCGCATAGCCTTCACCTTACGCGCACGCATCGCACGTGGACTATTGGAAGAAGAGGCGGCCAGTGGAGTGCGACATCTCGGCATCTGGCTCGCGCGGGTGTCTCTGCATGAAGCGGTAGGCGTAAACGAAACCATCGATAGTTGTTTGCGGGCTACCGCCACCTCCTCTGGCATGGACAGCGGTGGGATATCCGAGAGTGCTTTCGACGTGCGCCAGAAGGGTAGGTGAAGGGTGACGGGGTCGACGTTTCCGGACCGATAACGAAGCTCACGCGTTTGGTCCTGACACTCTGCGCGAGGGCGTTCGAACACATAAATAAAGTTCAGAGGCAAGCAGCCTTTTTTCGTTACTGCGGCGGCCACTTCGGCAGAACTGGGGGCATTGCAACGCCGAAAATCCTTCTCCGTCCCGCCCGAGAATCGCAGCACAGCCCAGCTGTTTTGGACAACGTCGTCCATGTGCTTGAGTTCGGCAGGGTGACGATTTCGCGTTCGCATTAGCGCGCGGGCCTGGTCGTGGGGCCCGCGATCGATGGAGGCGTTCGGAACGATTTCCACTAACATGTCCAACAATTGTCGAAGGACCGCGAGATTGAGGGAGGGGAGCATGTCTGCCGTCAGTTGCGATGCGTTCTGCGGGTCGAAGATGTACAGCTGGGCTAATTTGGGCGCCGCTGAAGCAGGCGGGTACAAAATGCCAATTGCGCAGCAAGGTCGTCCGTGAAGGATGAAAGCAGGTGGACCTGTGGAGTTCCCGGGTACTCGGAAGCGCTCGGATGCGCAAGAGCACTTGTCACTGAAGGAGGCAAATCTGAGGGCGCATGTGTAGGAACGCGTGTATACAATAAAATCAGCGTGGACGGGGCCAGGTCGGAGGAGTTCGGCAAGGGGCAATGGCGCCAACGGCGGCATGGGAATCGATGCGAGCTTCCCGAGATGGCAACAGCGCGTGAAGAATTTGCCAGGAGGCGACTGATCGGGAGAAGCAGGGACACGCTCGCTTTGAAAGAGGAACGCCCCCCAGAAGTAACAGGAGTGGTCGAACTGTCCAAGTGGGGATAAGGCCGCGCGTCTCACTTTTCGCGGCCTCCACTCTTCCAAGGCACACCGTCCAGCCCAGTACCCGGTTTGAACGCCGGCATCGATGTGGCCTCCAGAGCCGTCGAACCACAGGCGCGGTGGAGCTTGCAGGCGCGCACGGCTCCTTATCGTTTCAGGCGAGTCTGGACGGCAGGGCGGCGGCATCAGGAAACACAGTATGGCAGCGCTTGTTGCTCTCGACGGTGGTCTCGGACGATGCAGGCGACCTCACGCGGGCAGCTCGCGCAGGGTGCTCTAGAGGAAGCTCGATCTTTGCCGCGGGTTTCCGCTGGCAGACAGGACGCGCACTGACAACAGAGGCCCTTGGCGAGGAAGGCTCGGTGTTTCTAGTACGCGCACCTGGGCACCCTTCACCCTTCACACACGCCTCGATTTCCTGGTAACGCTCGGCGAACCCCTTTGGGTTTGGGATTTCTGCAGCCAGCGCCTGCAGGTCTGGTGCAGGGGGGCACGATCGCACGACAAGACTGGCATTCTGGTCTTGCGATCCGTATCCCCACTCGCGTGCAGCCGAGGCGCATGTTCGCGTACGGAGGGCCACGTCGAGAGCAGGTCGCTCACAGGAGGTCGGCGCTGCGTATGCCGATCCTTTGGGTGCACCCGAATGACTCGTTGTCACAACTTCGCGCTGTCTTCGGCTGGGTGGTTGGATCGGGTTGCGAATGTTGCCTGGCGTGGATCGATTAGGACACCCGTCCGCAGAGCAGTGGAAGCACGACGGGAGACAGAGGCAGCAAGCGCTGGTATCGACCGAATGGACCGCATGAATACAGGAGACAGTGACGTAGATGCACAATACAAGAGGTGGGTCACACATGAAACACAAAGGACCACGAGATGTGCGCGCGCGAGGCGATGTGGTAGCCCAAGCGTGCACATGGCGCATGTCCCGCTGGACCCATGGAATCGTGTGTCCATTGACTTACTGGAAATGCGGGGAGTGGTGCAGCAGGAACGGACGGGATCGGTTACCAGGCTGCGGGTGCTATACTGGACGAGCGCAAACTGCATAGCCCAGGTGTTTCGGGATCCCCGCATCGACGGAAGCATATGGAGCATGGGCGGGCGTTTTGCAGACAGTCGGAGCAGACATGCTGACCCTGCGCGCGGTTTCCCGACGAAGGACACCCTGGGGTGGAGCAGGACTTAGGATGGTCAGGATCATGCAAGCACGTCTGGGCAACGCGAGAGGAGTACGTATGACGTATGAGCACGTCTGAGCACGTCTGGCTGCGCATGACGCGCGCTACCTTCATGGGAACGCTTGGAGGGAACAAGGGATGGATGGACAGCCGAGAGAGGCAAGCTTGCATAGCAAGTTCCCTTGAGAGCAAGCGTGGCATTTCCCTGCAATGCGCTTCGTCGACCGTTCTCTGCACCAGGATGGTTGGAGCAGCGCACCCATTCCCTGTCTGCGTCGCGGCATGGGTCAACATAGCGCAGTGAACAACACTCCGGCACGATAGATTTGCCGAAAGGAAGCGCCGTGGGCGCAGTGCAATGCGCGTGATCACAGCGCTGCGCTCGCGAAACGCAGGAAAAACAAAAAGCACCTCGACCGCGACTGGATTGCTTCAGACGGGTCTTGTGGCGACTGCAGATGGGCAAAATGTCGCAACCTTCCTCGGAGATCTTTGGCACCGCTACAGTGAGCTCAAGACAACCTTGGCAACTTGAGCAAGGATGGACTGCAGACGAGCAGGGACAGAATATGAATAAGAGGGTCGGAGACGGTCTGCTGCGAAGGAACAGATCAGTGGGAATGTTGGGAGAGTGGGCAGAAGAGCTGCGAAGGGAAGAGACATAACATGGAGCACCGATAGGGGACGAAGAGACATGACACGGCGTAAGAAGGTCAATCAATCAGTCCAGAATGGTCTGCCACGAATATTTGGCTCCAGAGATGGTGTTAATCATCCTAGCGCCCAAGCGTATTCACCATTGGAATGCGGAATGGGACTCCTTCCGGTACATCCTCAAGGCTGACTTGTGAACTGCCTGGGGCCTCGGAGGTCTTCGAAAATCGCGCGGCTCAACGATCGAAACACCCTTGTACAGTCAATTGCGTGCTCTGTGCTGCGCGACGGGTAAGTCTCACTCCATCGCCCGAAGGCGCTATGGGAAGGACGGACTCGCAGGATATGTATGTCTGGACTGTTATGTATGACGGTGTGAAATATGGAGAAAATGGCGACGAGCAGTGTCTGAAACAGTACTGTAATGGTGCAGGCGGTGCTGCGATTGGCCATGCGTGTCATGGTTATTGCAATTGCTTGGGTGGCTGGCCATGTGGTGGAACGGGGCATGGTAACATTATGCAAAGGCGTGCGGATGGAAGTGCTCAAGCGTGCTGGTGCGACGGGCCAGGGGTGTTGTTGCAGTGTCTCTAGCGATTGCTGACGCGGTGACTCTGGCCCTCCGATGTAAGTGGCCCAGGCGTTTGTTGATGCACTTCCTGGGTGATGATATTCGTGTGCTGACATGTGCTGGTGATGTTTGGAAGGACGAACACAAATTACAAACAATGACATATGCGTTCGATCACGTGTGATGGTGATTGGAAAGGCTGGTTCATAACAGTGGGGGTCATGCAAGCGTGGAAAGGGATCTTACCTGGGCCCCCGAATGGACCCCCAGGGCTCGCGGATCCGTGCACGCGATATTTTCGAATCCTCATCGGGGGACGATCGAAAGAAACCGTTACAGGGCGGGGGGGGCAGAACCGAGACGCAGCACCACCCCCGATGCGATGGCTCAGGCATGGTGGTGCAAAGGACCAGGCGTGATGATACAATGTCAACCAGGGACAATGACGCAGGCGATCAAACGCACTGACTTCAATGGTTGGAGGCGCAGTGTCGAAGGCATGTTAGATTGCGGTGGCCGCGATGCTGGGAGACGACGGTGCCCATGCACGATGATACGATGGGACTGGCGACCGCGGATACAATGGCACAGGCGTGAGGGTGCACTGGCCGAGCGTAACAATTCAATGAATAACGATGCACAAGCGTCTGGATGCACTGGCGCAAGGGTTGCCGAGGAATGTGGCCGGTTGCAGTGGTTCAGCCGTGCAGCCGCGGCGAGGCAAGGATGCAGGCGTGATGTTGCTTTGTGTCATGGGCGTGGCTGGATGCAGGCGTAACGACGCGGGTGTTCAGGCTTACTGAAGCGTCGGACCAGGTGTCATGGTGCATGTACTCCGCTGGACAGCTGAGGCGAGATGGGATAAATGCGGAAATGCGTTACTGCAGTGGCTTAGCTGGTTGTTGATAGGATGACTCAGACAGCGTATGACTCAAGGTTGTGGTTCTTCAAACCTGAAAGGCATGGATAGGGGCCCGTCGAACGTTTTTGGGGGGCCCCTGGGATTCTTTTTCGGGCCCCCCCTGGACCCTGCCGAGACAACGACGCAAGCGTATATTGATTGAGTGGGGTCATGCATTTGGCTGCATGGACGCAATCATTTATACACATCTACATTTATACACAAACACAGATATGTGTGTATACGGATGCATGTGGGTATGAGCATAGCTCTATAAATGTGTGTGATTGCACTCCGGTAGCATCGAGATGCCGACTGCGTCACAATACGCCTGCAATGCGTGCTGATGCACCCCCGCAATAATGCGCAAGTTGCCATCAAGACCCAGCTTCAGTATACAACGCATCTGTGAGCGACTGATAAAAAAACCAGATGTGAACAGCACAGACAACATAGGATCCCCTACAACCCACGCTCCCGTGGTACAGTATGGAGGGAGCGCAGGCTCGACATTTGCTTACAATCATACTGATCACAAACACACCACATGTACGCAACAGTACGATGCAAGAGGAGTGGCCTACCAACTATGTACTCTCAAAACGCTGACGAGGGGAGGCGGCTGTCTGACATCAAGCCCTTGAACTGGCGAACTCTCTGAAACCCCCACTGCATAAACATCCGCGTCTGCGCCCAAGTGCAACGGTCCTCATTGTCTTAGGCTTACTATTCCACCCTTGGCCACCAACGTTCATCCATCATGATTCATCACCGCGTCTGCTGCTGATACCGCGAACATTGCTACTGCAACTCCCTCTGATCCTCATCCTCCTCCGATACTTCTCCTCCTTGGCCTCAACTGATATCTTATCCAACTTGCTCCTCGTCTCCCCCTGCTGTTGCTGATCCTGGCCCTGCCGGTGCTGCTGACTATAATGTTGTTCCTCCTCTGCGCCCCCCCAGTCAACATTACGGGCGAGTGATGGCAGGAGGACGCGCAGCTGTGTGTTCAGGATGGCACGAAGTTGCCCAGCAAACACCCAACTGGTCTGAAGCTGCTTTAACCGTCACTGTATGTCGGTGACTCCCGCACGATCCCCTCACCCCCCTCTCACCCACAGGTCCACTCAACCATGCCCCAGTGATTCTATGGCCGCGCGTCAATGAAGGGGCCCACGGACATACAAATAAATACACACAAATTCCAGGATTCCCCATATTTTCCCATATGTTCTGGAGTTTCGTCTTCCCCCCCACTTCCCATCTTTTCCCATATTTTCCTGGGAGTCGACGATTCACTGTGTCTGTGTGTTTTTTCCCCTCCTGAGTCAAGCCCTGGGCTCCTCGTGGTCCACGTGGATGACGTCGCCCTCCAGGCAAGCACGAGAGAGGGCGACAGAGGGCAACAGATGTGCTGCAACTGCGGCGGCTGCGCGGGTCGCATGTCAAGGGTGAAACTCAGAACCCATGCGTCAATGCCTTTTTGTCTGGTTGTACGTACTAGACGGTATCACATGATCCGTCAGCAATCCCACCAGCCCTTCAGGGCGTGAGTGGTTTAGCCGGTTTCCTCTTCCACCCCTCCCCCTTCCTCCCCTTCGAGGAGGGGTTGACCCCTCCCCCTACTCCCTCCCTCTGGACCTGGACGGGGGGGGGCGGTGGCGTGGTAGAGCGTCCAAGATGGCCTCGGCGAGAAGGCCAAAATCATGGATGCTACTCGGGTCTTCGGCCATTCTCGGCCACCTGGGGTGGCGCTAGTTGGAACCATTCTCTTCTTTGATCGATCACCTCCAAGATGGCCCCCGAGGCTCCTGAGAGTGCTCCAAGACGGCCCCAAGAGACGCCCAGGAGGCCCCAAGATACCCCATGATGCTCCCAAAATGCCCCCAAGAGGCGCCCAGGAGGCCTCAAGATACCCCAATTATGCCCCCAAAATGTCCCCAATAGCTCCCGAGAGACCCCGAAGAGGCGCCCCCCGAAGCACCCAAGACGCTTCAAGAGGCCTCCCTGGCCGCCAAGAGGCCCCCAAGACGCACCAACAGGCCCACAAGAAGCTCTTGAGACATCCGAAGGGACTCCGAGAAACATCCAAGAGGCTTCTGGCCTTCCTGTTCGCCCTCCGCATCCGCGTAATCCTCCTCCTCCTTCCTTCTCCCTTCTCCCTTCTCCCTTCTCCCTCCTCCCTCCTTCCTGCGCCCCTCCTCCTCCTCCACCACCTGCTCCTCCTCCTTCTCCTCCTCCGGTTCCTCCTCCATTCTCCCCATGTTGGGGTATGACGGCTTCCCAGCCTTTACTCCACTGTGTGCTCCCCCACATATCTGATCAGGGGGCTGATAGGGTTCCGCGAAGCGTCTAGAATAACTCGGACCAATGCTTTCGGCAATGGCCAACGCATCAGACACCCGTGATACTTTGCCATGGGTACCTCCGTTGGCGCGTTCATGTGCTTAAAGCAGAAGGCTGGCAAGCAATGGCAGTCATAGGACAACCCTTGGCTCGACACGATGCATCCCTGCCCTTGCGCCGATGAGTTGCTGTGCAACTATGTGTCAGGGCCAGGCCCCAGAAGGACGCTCGACGCCTCACCAGAACGCCAGCCTCACTTCCTCACACCTGCCTCGGTCGTCGCCCTCCCAGGTGGAAGCATGTTCAGAGCTGATCCCCAGGACCCTCGCGAGAACCGTTCAGACGAGTCCTGTTGCGTGGGGACGAGGAGGCCCATGATTCAGGGGGGATGAGAACGGGCGACAACACGAGCAGGAGCAGCACCTAGACTGGAGGCCACAGCCCAAGGCTCAAAGCCCCCTCACCAATCCTGTGGAGAGGCGTGCTGGAAAAGGGGGTGTTAATGTGTCCTGCCTCGCGCGCGGGCGCGCACTCGTCCTGCTCTGCTCCTCCTGGCGGCTCGCAGGGCACCACCGCCTGGACGAGGCCGAAGGCAGGAAGGACGATCATCCCGCCGTGGCGCCTTGCTGGAGGCTCTCTTGGAGAATGCGGTGCGGGCGGAAACGTGTCCCCTTCGGCTCGCTCGCCCGCCTTCGTCCGCGCGCTCCTCCTCCCACCCCTGCTCCTGCAGCTTGCCCCCGAGGCCTCGTCTCCGGCGGCGAAGAGCGGAAAGTGCCGGCCGCTCAGGACGCGGACCCGGCTGCCGGCCTCGCGCGTCAAGAGAGGGGAGGAGGGGGGAGCTCGCAGGCGACTGGGGGGGCATCTCGGCCAGGGAAGTCGCAGGGGAGACGCAGGGGTGCCTCCTTCATCCCCGCCCTGCCTCCTACTCCTGCTCCTCCTCCTCCCCTCCGCTCCTCCTGCTCCTGCTCCTCCACAGTTACAAAACATGAATGTTACTCTCATCTCTCCCCTAGTGGCGTCCAGGGAATGTCCACCCCCCTCCACGTACTGGTTTTTTACACACAGGATTCCCGGGAGTTGGGTTGTTGCTTTTGTTCAAAAAGCTGCTCTCGCTGAAGCGCTGTCCTCATTTTCGGGCTACCGCTCGTTCCGGATCGTGCTCCAGCTGCAACGTTGGCCTCATTTCCGCGCTTCCGCTCTTTCCGAATCGTGCTCCTGCTGCAGCGCTGGCGTCAATATTTACAGCGCCATGCCACGGCATGGTTTTCGGTCCTTCCAAATGAAAATATAAAAAATCCGCCGGCCCCCTTGTGGGGCCACCAGGCTGTAGGCCGGAGGTTCGCAGTTTCCTGTGCCAGTTGCAGCTTCCAGTTTCCACTGCCACAGTTCTGCTTCTTGCTGCTTACTGTTCCTTGTTGCAGCTCTGCTTCTTGCTGCTTACTGTTCCTTGTTGATGGACCGCGCGAGGGGGGGAGGCCCAAAACAGGCATTTTTACCACGGCCAAAACGAATTGTCTGAATTGCTGGAGTAAATAAAAATTTACCCCCCTCACGCAGATTGGCGGGGTCAGGGTGCAAAAACACATGGGAGTTGCCAAATGTTGGAAATTCGGTGGCACCCCTCACGCAGATTGGCGGAGTCAGGGTCCAAAAACACATTGGATTTGCCACATTTCTGAACTTCGGCGGCACCCCTCACGCAGATCGGCGGGGTCAGGGTTTCAAAACAAATTGGATTTGCCACATTTCGGAAATTCGGTGGCACCCCTCACGCAGATCGGCGGTGTCAGGGTCCAAAAACACATGGGGTTTGCCACATTTCGGAAATTCGGTGGCACCCCTTATGCAGGTCGGCGGGGTCAGGGTCCAAAAACACAGTGGACTTGCAATTTGTTTTTAATTCGGTGGCACCCCTCGCGCAGATCGGCGGGGTCAGACAGCAAACACACATGGGATTTGCCACATGTCTGAAATTCGGTGGCACCCCTCACGCAGATCGGCGGGGTCAGGGTCCAAAAACACATTGGATTTGCCACATTTGTGAACTTCGGCGGCACCCCTCACGCAGATCGGCGGGGTCAGGGTCCAAAAACATATGTGATTTGCTACATTTCTGAACTTCGGTGGCACCCCTCATGCAGATCGGCGGGGTCAGGGTCCAAAAACACAAGGGATTTGCCACATTTCTGAAATTCGGCGGCACCCCTCACGCAGATCGGCAGAGTCACGACGTCTTGCCAATCGCCAGGTGTGGTAACCGCTCTGGTCATCGATTGGTTTTGCTCATTGCGAGTCGGCCTCGCATGAAGTTCCGATACTGCTTCACGACAGCGCCCAGGCCTCATGACATAGCTCTTGCATAGCGCATTCTCCGAGAGAGGGGGACGGCGGCAGGGGGCGAAACCCTTACGGATGCAGAAAATGGCCTCCCGAAGAACCATCGGAAGTGATTACGCATTCGGTGCAGAATCATTGATTTTTTGGGCCGCAGAACCCCTCCCCACTTTGTGGCGTCGCCACGCCATGCTATATCATGCTACGCGTTGATATTCGACACCATGCTATGCCCTTTAATGCTGTGCCATGCTGCGGCATCCGATTGTGCGAATAGATCTACGCCATGGTAAGGGATGGGACGGAAGGGTAGGGTGTCAGATACGACGCGAGCGCACCTAGCTTGTCCCCCGCCTCCTCTCCCTCCTCCTCCCCCGCACCTTTTCCTTATGAACAACTCCCCGTCGCACCCCGAGACCAGTCGGAAGGGCGGGTCGGGCGTTTCGCCTGGCACTTCCCTTACCACTTACGAGCCTGGAGCGAAAAATATGGCAACTGCTTCGCTGATGGAGGGCGGGTCGGCTCCAAAATGTGGCTCTCGCCTTAGCGCCTCGCACATTCTTGCTACACATTTGAAAGACTCTCGCGGATTGAGGGCACGTCGTTTTCAAAATGCGACTCTCGCCTCGGCGCCGCGCACACTCGTTTTAAAAACCTGCGAGAGCTTCACGGATTGAAGACAGGCCGTTTCCAAAAAGGGGCTCTCGCCTCAGCGCCGCGCACATTGATTGTCAAAAGTTGCAAAAGGTTATGCCGAGTGAGGGCGGGTGGTTCTCAACATGTGGATCTCGCTATAGCGCCACGCACATTCGATTTTTAAATTTGCCAGAGCTTCACGGGTAATTTTCAACATGTGGTTCTCGCCTTAGCGCCGCGAACCTTCTTCTTAAACTGTTGCAAGGGTTTCATTGGCTCCCATGGTTAACGTACCAAACATGGCGTTTTGGAGCGACTCAGCATTGTCAGGGCGCAATAATTAAATTGATTCGCGGTGTCGGAGCCCTACGAATGGTGGTGCTTGTGCGATTCAGGACCGTCCAGACGCAACAGTCAGATTGACTCGTGGCGTTGGAGTCATGAGAATGGTGTTTTGGATCGCTTCAGGATTTTCGCACGGTTGTCCCCATCGGGGCACCTCCGCCCGTGGAAGTGAACCATGCGGCGGCCTATGAAGAGGGAGCTTGGAGGGAGGGTGCATTCTAACGTCGTTGATGAGCCTTGGGTTTACACTGGTCCTCCTCCTCCTCCTCCTCCTCTTCGATGTCCTTCTTCTGAGGTCGATTGGGAGGGGGACTTGTGTCTGGAGAGGGCACGGTGCTGGGCGAGGCCTCTCGCGAGCCTCGCCTCCAAGCGGGTTGTGCTCTCGACGGCCGCCACGGGCAAGAGGAGACATCCGGATGGGTCTGCAGATGCTGTCGGGGGCCACGGCCGTCCCAGAGAATTCCGAAACGCAGCTCGATGCAGAAATCCCCTGAACTCGTCTCTTGAAACACACAAATGAGAGGGCGTGAGGCTGGAGACGGAAAGACGACGCTCCTTTAATGCAAGAGTGCCCGTTGCGATCACCAAAGCCTCCGCGCTCCCAGGGTTTCCTGGGGATCCGGTGAGCTCCTGGCTTCTATGCAATACGATGCAAGAAACCATGCAATGCCATGCCGTGCAATAAGAAGCTATGACATGCCTCGGTATGCCATCATACTCCATGCAATTTCCTCGCTATAACATGCACTGGTATGATATGAGATGCTACACTGGTTGACGAAGTTCCTATTGCGTGAAACGATATGGCACGTTGTACTGTACAATACAGTGTTCCATCTTGAGACGTGTACTAAGTGAGCACGAGATGATACACTATAAGCGCGTTGCGTGATTAACCTGCATGCTTCACTGAGATGTCGTGTCACGAAAAATCATGCGATTGAATGCAAAGCGATCTAGTGCTACGCCAAGAAGTTTGTCCAAGCAGCCCATACAATATCATGTCGAAATGCGTTGTATCACGCAAGGCGCGCTATGGCGTGTCGATCAAGTGGGCGATGCTGTGATGCGCTCAGCTTTGGCGTGCCACGCTATGTCACGACATACTGAGCAGTGGCATGGCTAGCGAGGCATTGCTTCAACTAACTACGAAGCGAGAGTCTAGTAAATACAACAGTTGCAACTCATATACCATACTACACTCTGTTGCTTGACATGTTGCAACGCACCTATGCAAGGGTATGATCCACGGCGCTATGCTATGCGTGAATGTGCTGTGAGATGCTTCGTATTACACGGCGCTGCACCACTATCACCGCGCTCTAGATTGTATATGAGCGCCTCAGGCAACGAGAATACCACTACTTGGGCTCCACTGTAGTGACTGGTGGTCCGCTTCTGTATCTTATTCCACCCTTCCTCCCTCAACCCGTTTGCCCTCCTCGACCTGTTCCGCCTCCCCCTCTCCCATTCTCCGAATTTCCCCTTCCCATCTCTCCTCCTACTGCTCGGGCGGAGGGTGGGGTGGTGTGGGGGGGAGGACTTTCTTCGGGGTGGGGGGAGAAACACTTCCTCTGAAATTCTACAACATCGAACATGTTCGAACGGGCGTTCGAAAGTACGTGATGGCACGGAAGTGTACACGCGTGAGCCGATCGTGGGACAACACCATGTGCCGAATATGTCCAGCTCATTTAAGAGACCCATGGGGAAAAAGCGTAGCCATTACAGTTTCGACGACGCTTCACTTCTAGCGGCCAACTACTATCTATCAGCCGAAGAATGATGGCATACGAGATCCGACATGGCTTGTTAGGTAAGCCCCGTCGAGCGCCCTGTCCCAAGAAACAGGTTTAACGGTCCAGGCAAAGAAAAACACATACACTTTGACTGCCCGGCGATTCGGATACTGATCAACCGGCCCCGACTCAGCAATAATCGAGCTGATCAACTCGACCATGCGTTTTCACGAAGACAGATAGAGAGCAACGGTAATGGCCATGTACGGTCGCACCGCCTCAATGCAGTGAGCAGCCCGTGCGAGCATTTCACAGCGCGACGAATGCTTTGCACTGATCGCTGGCGTGTTCGGAACTGGCAGTCCCTGTAATTACGGGCCCCAAGTGATTGGCAAGATCACCACTATTGCGCCAACTTCCGCTCGTGAAAACGGTAACACTGGGGAGAAATGAGAGAAGAAGACTACGATTCGACAAAAATTGCCCTGCTACCGCAACCAACCGTACATGCGGCCTCGATGCCCTCGCCGGCCCCGCCATCGCACTGCTTGGCGGCAAAACGCTCCTGGGAGGCTAGCGCGTGTCCAGAAACACAGCATACGATAACTCGGAAACGTATATGATACTGACGTTGTGTAGACACGAACGTGTTATAAGTGATGTGCCAGATGGCCCAGGATGACGCTATGAACTACTAGCGTTTCGGTTACGACCTTGTGTGAATCACGAAGCAATATCAGCGCATCGAAATCGTAATGATATGGTAGGGTGTGTGA
>CAUYUJ010001348.1:439374-476874 GCA_963575745.1 Prorocentrum cordatum
TTGCAGTCCGTGAGCACCTCCAGGGCCTCGTAACTATTCTCCTCCAGGGTCTTCAGCAGTGCGAAAAGCTCCGCGTAGCCAATCTCCTGGACCCAGCCTGGGACGTCGCCACACATGCCCCCCAGGATCTCGCCCCGACGGGAAACCATGATGGACGACCAGCCCGCGCGGGATAACTGTCTGCAATCAGCGATGGTTGCCGAGCCGTCGACGCAGACCGCCCCTCGGAAGAGCTCCCTGCGGGCCAGCCCGGCTCGCAGGACCGCGCCGGTTGAACTCGGCGGCGGAGCATGATCCAACTTGAGATTCACCAAGCCCCGCAGCGTGCCCAGGTCGCCGGGCGCCGCCGCGCGCCCAGCCAGAGCAACCTCCTTCAGCCCGAGCTCCTCCGCCCATGTCCTGGACGCTGGGCGCTTGAAAAGCCCACTGACAACTGGGGTCGGTCTCGGAGCGCTCCACGTACAGGTCGTACTGGGACACCAACCCTCCTGCGATGAGGGCCTCCAGAAGTTGCACCATCTCATTGTGCCCCTGCGCTCGAAGGCCCGCCGGCGCGAACCTGATCGGGCCCAGGTCAGGCGGGCGACCCCGCAGCGCCTCGAACCTGGGTGGAAGGAGACCTCGCGCATCAGACGCCCATAGATGCCATCTTCAACCATGCCGACAAGCATCCGCGGGCTGCGCACCTGAAGGTCCAGCACCGCACCGCGGTCATCACGCCAGACGTGCCAAGACTCCGCCGTCCAGCCCATTCGTCTGAGCGTCAGCTTGACCGCCGCGGCGGGCCCCGTGACATCGGCCCACGACTCCACCGGCGCCGCGAAGACCATCTTGAAGACGGAGTCGGGCCTGAACTTCCCGAACACCGCGGTCGCCCAAGCCTGCAGCGGCAGCGCGTTGGCGGCATGCGCAGGGTCCTGCCTCCACGCCTGGCCACCCTGAAGCGCGAATTGGATGGTCCTCGACTTCCTGCCCACCTCTCCTGCCAGAGCCTTGCCGTTCAGGGCGCGGGCCCTGGCAAGCTGCTGACTGGGGGCCCCGCGGACACGGGCCCCGTGCAGGATGGAAGCCAAGCCGCCAGTGCGAAACACACTGCCCAGCCGAGCTCCCGCCTTACGCAGGGCCATGCACCTGGAAGCCTTCGCCTTGAGGCGAGCGAGGCGCCCGCGCAGGACCTTCCAGGACGCCCTTCTGTCCATCGCGTAGTCCACGCCGAGGTTGCGGGCCTCCCGGACGTACCTGAAGTCCCACTCCGCGAGCTTGCTGGCCAAGCGCTTCCCCGCAGGTGGGTCGCTGGCGAGGACCTGGCCCTTGGTCAGCGACACCTTGAAGCCCAACTCCTCCAACGGGCGGCAGAGCATCCTCGTGGCGCCCAGGATGGTCGCCTCGATCTGCATGAGCCTCCCGTAGACCGCCAGCGTGATGTCGTCGACCACCACGTAGGTGGTCTTGACCGACTGCCAGCACCTCAGCATGGCATCCACGGGCTGGACTAGCACGACCTCGAGGAGGGTGGTGGCGAAGGAGCAGCGCGCCAGCAACGACAGGAGGACGTGGAATGCCTCGGACTTCCAGCGATCCAAGCAGAGACGGCGCCGACCTCCATACAAACGCAGGAGCAGCTTAACTCTGCGCAGCGGGAAGCCTTCTCGGCGAGCTGCCACCACCATCCCCCTGTGCGTGACCCTCTCGTAGGCCTTGCTCAAATCCAGCATGGACGTGATTGCCTCCAGCTTCATAGCCCTCGCGTGGTCCGCGTCGAAACTCTGGAGCCACACCGCATCCTCGCAGGACCTGCCCACGCCTCCAAAAAAGTACGGGCGGTCACGGTCCCGCTCCCAGGCCTTCGCCTCCGCGTGACGGATCTTCCCCAACAGCCGCAGAAGGCTGCATATAAACCCGATCGGCCTCCAGCCGCCCTCGGGCTTGGCCAGGAAGAAAATGAACTTCTCCGCCACCTGCATGGGCAGCTCGACCGTCAGCTCGATGAGGTGGAGCAGCAAACCAAGGGCGACCAAACCATCGGTGGACAGCCACCCGAACTGGCCCGGCTTCATGCCGTCGACACCCACCGCCGTCTTCGGCTTGAAGGACTGCGCGACCTCCAAGATCTCCAGCGGCGTCGGCGGCGGCGGAGGAGGCTCGAGCAGGTCCTCGGGGAGGGCCTGGTCCAAGTCGAACTCCTCCTGGCCGAACTTCCGCACCTCCTGGTACTCCTCCTTCATGGCCCGCAGCGTGGCCGAGATGCCCGCGGGCGAGCCGTCGGCCGTCGCCTGGTCAGCTGAGCGGTCAGCTGAGCAGCCCACAGGGGCTTTGCAGAAGCCGTGAGCCGCGCCTCCGCCGTCCGCGACCGCCGACCGTGCCCACTCACGCCAGCTGCGCGAGCGCTGCACCGCAAGGCGCCTCTCGAACCTCTCCGCCACCGCCCTGGCATGCTTCTCCAGCGCCTGCACCTCCTGGAAAGTGAGGTTGCCCACTGCACGGAGCTCCCGAGCCAGCTCGGTCTGGCGCCGGCGCCAGCGGGCCTCATCCCCAGGAAAGAGGTCGCCCACCAGGTCCTTCGCCGCCAGGCGTCCGAGCTTACCCTGGAGAGCCGACAGCAGGGCCAGCTCCTGCGGCCGCTGGTGCTCGAAGCGAAGGCGGCGACGCGCTTGAAGCATCTCCCACAGCAGGCTGCCGATGTGCCTCCAGCGCCTGGCCTGCTCGCAGCCCCGCAAGAAAGGCCCCTGCGCCTTCGTGAAGACAGGCCGCGGGACGAAAGACGGCTCCTGCGCCCGACCTGCGTGCTTCGCCGTCTCCACGGCGTCCCAATCGAAGAGGCCGCCCAGGTCCTCCTCCAAGAGGCTAACGAACTCGGCGTAGAGCTGGTCCAGCGTTGGCAGCTCCGACAACCTCTGGGCTGCTCGTGTCCCCTCCCCAGGGGAATGCACATCCCTGGCCAGGAGGGGGGGTAGGGAACTCGCCACCTCCCCTCCCGTCGAAGACCCAGCTCTCGCAGAAGCCCCAATCGCCGACGGCGCCGAGGTGCTCGCAGCAGTGCTCGGAACAGACGGGACCTCGCCAAGGGTGCAATCGGGACTCTCAGAGGACCCCGCCACGGGCGGCACGATTCCCACGCTGCGATCTGCTCCCTCCGGAGGTCGCTCAACAGGTGGCCCACGCTGCACCGCAGAGTCCACGGCGAACCCAGCTCGGACCCGCCATCGCACTGCCGCCTCCGTCAGCTTGCCGATCAACTCCCTCCTGGGCCCCACGGGCCTCTCGGCAGGGAACGTCCGGGGCGCCTTGTGCAGCAACGCCTGCTCCTGGCTCTTCGTGCCCGCCACGGTGAGCCGGACGGGGTAGTGAGGCGCCAGGTCCGCTGCCTGCCGCTCCACGCCTCGCACCAGGCCTCCGAACCCACTACCCAATGCTTTATTCCACCGCCATGCACCTCAAATCCCTGCCAAATCAACACAACTCGTCTGGGCATCGTTTCTGGATGGGCCGGTGGGGTTACGCGTGGCGTCTAGAATTCTGCTACTACCGCTACGGTGGTGTTACTACTACAGCCGCTAGTTCCACCACAACTACCGCTGCCAACGCTGTCGCCACCACATACACCACAGAACTTCCAACACACAGATTGTGTTCCACACGTTGCACCGCTTATCGCCCATGCAAGAGAACGTGGAAATCAACGCATTGGGTGCACATCGAGTGGGCAACGCCCCCTGCTTGGGGTCCACGCTGGCAAACGAAACTGTCAACTGTAGGGCATCTGCGGAAGGTTTCAGCGCCAACGAGAGACTCCCTCCATCATCCCTCCCCCACGCCCCCGTAGTTAAGAAAATCACGTTTCCCACTTCACCTCCCCCTCGTCATACGTCTCCACCTCCTCCTCGCCATAGCTCCATCCAGTTGCTCTAGATTTGAGCCAGCAGCGAACGCAGGGCCAATCGAATTCAATACAACACAGTCCTTCTCATCCTCCTCACACTTCTCCTCCTCCTCGTCCCCTCTCGTCCCAAAGTATCTGCTTATCCTACCCCGTCTCAATCCCCCCTGCTCCAAACTTCCATCGGGTGGAACTCCTGCAGAGCTCGCCGCGCCAGCAGCACCATAGCTCGGCCCCTGCGCGGGTGCGGGGCTGGACGACTCAGGAGGGGACGCCGGAGCACGAATCGAGTAGGATCACGAATAATCGCGATTCGACGGCTCCGTACCGTGAGCGAGCATGGCATGCTCCATTCAAGCTGCACCGAAACGACCGAACACCTTTGGCAACGCGTACTCAAACGCGGACGATACTCACGTCTGGTAGCATGGCCTGGCGTAGAACACGACCTCACGGATTCGCGAAGCTTCTGCTGCTGCCTGGTAGCACTGTCGGCTGCAAGGCCAAGCATCCAGGGCATCGTGGAGCCGCATCGTGTGAGAGGTGTGGGCCCGCCCACCAGCAGATGACAGCTTCACCAGAGGGAGGTCGACGTCGCACTCAGTCGAGGCTGAATCAAAGGCTCGGATGCCACTGTGTCAACATCTACCAGGGGATGAGCCACAACAGCGTTGAGGGAGAAGGACAAAAACATTGAGGAAGAAAGACAAGGAGGGCAAGACACAAGACGTTGAGGGAGACGGAGGGACTCGTCGAGGGAGAAGCTGCCCACCAACGTTGAGGGAGAAGGGCGAAGAGGACAAAACATAAAAAGATGCCGAATGAGAACGGGGGGGGAGTACAACACTCTCCGCCCCTGCCACAGGATTGACGGGGTGAAAGGGGGGGAACTTATCCTGGCGAAAAACCCAACCATGAGCAATTGTTCGTAACGCGTTGTGGGTGCCGCTTTCGGTGGGGCTCCCTATGGGGCCACGAAACGCTGTCTTGAGTGGGGGAAACGCATGCGAACTGCGCCACTGAGGCGGGCCTTCGGTGGAGTTCCCTATGGGGCCACGAAGCGCTGCCCTGGGCGGGGGAACCGCATGCTAACACCTCCACTGGGGCCTTCGGCGGGGCTCCCCATGGGGCTACGAAGCGTTGCGGTGGGTGAGGGGGACCGCATGCGACCCCCCCCCCCCCCACTGGGGCCATCGGCGGAGCCCCCTATGGGGCCACGAAACGCTGCCCTGGGTGGGGTAACCGCATGCGACCCCCCCACACTGGGGCCATCGGCGGAGCTCCCTATGGGGCCACGAAGCGCTGCCCTGGGTGGGGGAACCGCGCTCGCCCCCCCCCCCCCCTACTGGGGCCATCGGCAGAGCTCCCTATGGGGCCACGAAGCGCTGCCCTGGGCGGGGGAACCGCATGCTACCCCCCCCCCCCCCCCCCACTGAGGCCATCGGCGGAGCTCTTTATGGGGCCACGAGGCGCTGCCCTGGGTGGGGAACAGCATGCGCCCCCCCCCCCCCCCGCTGGGGATATTCGGTCTCTTTACAACCAGAACAACCACTTTACAACCAGATGGGTTACTTTACAACCAACATAGGATTGGAAAGTATGGTTTTTCATCGAGAACGTCCACTTTGCAACCAGAACGGCCCACTTTACAACCAGAACGGACCATTTTACAACCAGAACGGGCCACTTTACAACCAGAACGGACCACTTTACAACCAGCTCAGAGTGGCCGTGCGTGTTTGGGCGTTCCGCAAAGTGCTCCAGAGCAAGTGGGCGCTCTGAAAAATGCCCCAGAGCAAGTGGGCGCTCTGAAAAATGCCCCAGGGCAAGTGGGCGCTCTCAGAAAGTGCTCCAGGGCGCGCGGACGCTCTGAAAAGTGCTCCAGAGCACGTGGGCGCTCTGGAGCCCGAGCGCCTGAACTCTTTGCGCAGGCCCCAGCGATGCCTCTGAGCCCGAGCGCCTGAACGCCCTGCGCAGGCCCCAGCGATGCCTCTGAGCCCGAGGACCTGGGCGCTCTGCGCAGGCCCCAGCGATGCCTCGGAGCCCGAGGACCTGGACGCTCTGCGCAGGCCCCAGCGACGCCTCTGAGCCCGAGCGCCTGGACGCTCTGAGCAGGCCCCAGCGATGCCTCTGAGCCCGAGCGCCTGGACGCTCTGGCGCTCTGAGCCCAGCAGACTAAGACAGGGCTTGCTAGCAGGGGCCAAGCGGCCTCAACAAGGGCCCCGTGCTCGCACGGGAATAAGGCGACAGCATACGTAGGAAGGCTCAGGGCGACGCGCTGCCCATTTTAGGGACCACTCACAGGAAGCGAGCCCAGTGGCCTCCACAAGGGCCCAGCGCCCCAGGGAACTAGGCCATTGGCGCCGCGGGTCTCTTGCGCCACGTTGGTCCCTGAAGCCCCACGGTGTTCTGCAAGGGGCTCAGTGCTCCAGCTCCAGTTGGCCCCCTGCTGCTCCTCTTCGTGGAAGATCGAGGTTCAACGTTCCGAATAAATGCAACTATTTCGAAGATCGTTCCTTCCAGCGTCAGCCACAGCGCCAGCGCAGCAACGCAGGTATCCTGCTCGGGCAGCAGCCTCAGCCACCGTGCCAGCGCAGCAGCTTGAGCCACCGTGACAGCGCATCACCGCCACCTTTGCGCCTGCTACCACCAAACTTACCGCTGCAGCCCCGCTACCTCCACAATCCCGACTGACCCCCCGCTACCACCGCAAATCCCATTGCAGCCCAGCTACCACCATAATTCCCACCGCTGCCTGGCGACCACCGCAGTTGCCACCGCAGCTTCCCAACGCCATGCAGTTCCCATTGTAGCCTCCGCTACCACCACATCTCCCACTACAGCTTCCCACTGCCATGCAGCTCCAGCCTTGGACGGGATCATTGTCTATTCGTGTGCCCTGCGCGACTAGCCTTCGCCCGTCAGAAAAAAAGGGCAGAGCAAGCAATGGCAGAACTGACCGACAGAGCTTAGAGAGCAGGTCAAAACCCTAATCCGCCCACCAGCACGCAACATACCATAGCGCACCAGGTCGCCGCATCGCCAACGCGTGCGCAGTGCTTCTTCGTGCGCGATGGGCAACTTTACAACCAACATGCCTCAGAGAGCCCAAAGCCACCCTTGCGCTTGCCCACGGAGATTCCAGGGAAAGGCCCGCGTGCATTCAATATGTGTTTTTACTTGCCTGGTTGTAAAGTGCCCTTCCTGGTTGTAAAGTGCCCTTCTCGGATTTTGTAAGCTGGTTGTAAAGTGACCCATCTGGTTGTGAAGTGCGCTTCTGGTTGTAAAGTGACCCACGCGCCCCCGCTGGGGCCATCGGCGGAACTCCCTATGGGTGCACGAAACGCCGCCCTGGGTGGGGGATACGCATGCGACCACCCCACGGGGGCCATCGGCAGAGCTTCCTATGGGGCCACGAAACGCTGCCCTGGGCGGGGGAACCGCATGCGACCTCCCGCACTGGGGCCATCGGCGGAGCTCCTTATGGGGGCACGAAACGCTGCCCTGGGTGGGGGAACCGCATGCGACCACCCCCCACTGGGGCCATCGGCGGAGCTCCCTATGGGGACACGAAACGTTGCACTGGGTGGGGGAACCGCATGCGACCCCCCACGCTGGGGGCCATCGGCGGAGCTCCCTATGGGGCCACGAAGCGGGGCCCTGGGCGGGGGGACCGCATGCGACCCCCCCCCCCACTGGGGCCATCGGCGGAGCCCCCTGTGGGGCTACGAAACGCTGCCGTGGGTGGGGGAACCGCATGCGACCCCTCCCCCCCCCCCACGGGCGCCGTCGGCGGAGCTCCTTATGGGGCCACGAAGCGCTGCCCTGGGTGGGGGAACCGCCTGCGTCCCTCCCCCCCCCGACTGGGACCATCGGCGGAGCTCCCTATGGGGACACGAAACGCTGCCCTGGGTGGGGAACCGCATGCGCCCCCCCACTGGGGCCATCGGCGGAGCTCCCTATGGGGCCACGAAACGCTGCCCTGGGTGGGGAAAACCGCATGCGACCTCCCCCACTGGGGCCATCGGCGGAGCTCCCTATGGGGCCACGAAGCGCTGCCCTGGGTGGGGAACCGCATGCGCCCCCCCTACTGGGGCCATCGGCGGAGCTCCCTATGGGGCCACGTAGCGCTGCCCTGGGTGGGGGAACCGCATGCGGCCCCCCCCCCCACTGGGGCCATCGGCGGAGCCCCCTATGGGGCCACGAAGCGCGTGAAAGGTGCGCCGAGAGCAGAGGCAAGGAGGGGGAGGAGGGAGGAGTGAGAGGAGGGGGAGGAGGAAGGACAGACGCGGGGCACCGTCTCTTCAAAACGAGGACCCAACACCACAGGATGGTTGGGACAAAACAACAGGGAAGACCATAGGAGGGGAGGGAGTGGGCGTGTTTTCCACCACCACCACCACCATAAGTTGGAGGGGGGGGGGGTCCTCCTCCTCCTCCTCCTCCTCCTCCTCCTCCTCCTCCTCCTTCTTCTTCCCCCCATCCAACTTATGGTGGTGGTGGTGGAAAACAGGCTCATCAAACAGGGGACAGAGAGGAGCAATGCATCAGGGGAGGAGGGAGGGAGGGAGGAGCAGTGGAACAAAAGAGCAGGAGAAGGGAGGGCAACACGAGGGCGATGGATGGGGGAGGGGGGTCAGATGGCCGAGGACCCGCACGCAGATTGGATGATGTGTTCGATTGCCTCTGCCCGCCTATCTGGGCGACCCCCACCCCTGAGCTCTCTGACGACTCGGGCCAATGGGCCCCGAACTCATCGGCGAGCCTGCGATTCCCTTTCGGGTGCCTTCCACCCAGCGCGCGCTGAAACCGGAGATCCCTGCCACGGTCAGGGCGCACCCTCGGGCAGTCCGTGCGAAAGAGCCACGGGCGCCGCTCCTGAGTAAAAAGGACTCCTGCCGAGCCACTCCGCGGCCAGCCTTTACAATCCTTGCCAAACAGTTACTGATGTGACTGATTTGTCCGCCTTGTGATTACAAGATAGGCCTCCTGCGCCGTGACTCCCAAGACCTAGCTTGCTGTGGGCGTCGATATTTGCTTCGGATTCGGTGCAACCCTGGCACCATGCCAGCGCCCCGGAACTCAGCCTGGGATGCTTTCTGTTTGGCCGTTGGAGCCAGCACTGGTACAACCGCCTGCAGCTGGCCAGGCACGCCTCCTGCGCTTAGCCGCCCCGATACGCAACACGCAACACGTAGCGTATTGTTACGGAGCTCAACACGTATCCAGAATACGTGGGTCCGACGCGATACATTCGCCAAAACGTGGTCCAATACGTGGAGCCGACACGCAACGTATCGGCACGGACGTCTTGAGTACGGCACGCGTTGCGAATCAAAGCGTGCGTGTCGAAGCAGCTACGCTTCCCGCGGGCTTGATCAACCCGAGGAAGCGGCAGACAATCCTCGCCTGCTTTGTTGAAGGGTACTGGTAGTGCCAGGGTTAAGTCGGGCGTGTCTCCCTACAGGGGGATGTTCGACGAGAAATAAAACATACTCCAAAAATGTTCCAAACTGGTTAAAATTCCTAAAACAAAATAGTCCCCAGACTATTGTTTGACTATCTTTGAATATTCCCCCTGTAGAAGGACAGGCCCGACCTAATGCCAGGGGTAAAGCCTGTCCCACGTGGAGGACGCCACGTGGGAGAAAATCCGAGCAGCATCGATGCGATTCTCGGGCTCCAGTTCTGGTGGCTGTGGCTCAAGAGATCCTGGGCGGATGACATGCTCAGACCTGGTACTGGCCGTATTCCAAAAGTTACTGAGCCTATCAGCTCGCGCTCCAGGATCCTACTGGGGTGCCCAGGCATGGCGCTTTTATGGGGTACGTGCGAAGGCTGCCAGGCGTCCAGGGACTTGGTCCCGCGGTGAGTCCATCCAACGTTGCCCTGCGTGCCTGTCTGGACCCACCCCCACGAGGCACGATACGCCTCCAGCGTTTCCAGAGCGGTCTCCCTATATATCAGCTCCGTGATGCTGCTCAAGACCTCCTCCAACTTGATAAACCAATCTCCTTCTCCAGTCACCCTGCCCTGACTTCCATGAATGTAATGTTGGATGCCTGCACCGTGCTGTCGAGGCTGGTGCGGAAGACATCGGACTCCTGAAACCCTGGGGGGGGTCCTCCGGCCTGTCTGCAGAAATTCCCAAGGCAACGGCGTCCATCTTACCTTCTGGACGTAGAAATAAAAACTGCTGCACAACCTTCCTCAGCCACCTCGTCCTGCATGCGACCTTCCAAAACAAAGCGATGCTGCTCGAGTACCCGGGGTGCTCTTATCCAGATGACCCGTGGAGGACAGGCCCCAGGTCTCGCCCTTGGCTTCAAAACCGTATCCATAAAATCAATCGGCAATCGTGCTTTCCACATCTGCGCATCTGAAAGTGGTTGGTTGGGAGCCTTTTGTTCCCCCAACCCCAGGACATCAGAAACCCCATCCAGGGGGTGAACCCCCCCCCCACCCCCCCAACCCAAGAGCATCAGGAACCGCTCAAAGCGGCGAAGCCCCCCCTCCCACTAACCCCATGACATGAAAAAAACAAAAGAAGTTCCAACCACCCAACCCCCGAACAACACAACCCCGTGACCTTAGAAACCCGATCCAAAGGGTGAAACCCCGGATCCACCCAACGCCAGGACATCAGAAACGCGAACCCCCCGACCCCCCAACCATCCAACCCCGTGACCTCAAAAACCCCTCAATGAGGGCGAAACTCCC
Organism: Prorocentrum cordatum; assembly: GCA_963575745.1. Taxonomy (NCBI): domain Eukaryota; class Dinophyceae; order Prorocentrales; family Prorocentraceae; genus Prorocentrum; species Prorocentrum cordatum. Next base: position 449,972 of record CAUYUJ010001348.1, read on the forward strand.
CAACCCCCCGAGCATGTGACATCAGAAACGCCTCCGGACGGTGGCCCCCCCAAACCCCAACCCACCAACATCGTGACATCAGAAACCCCTCAAGGAAGGTGTAACTCCCCCACCCCCCCACCCCGGGCTCCGGGACATCAGAACCCCCCCAAGGAAGGTGAAACCCCACAACCTCCAAACCCCCAGCCGCGGGACATCAGAAACTCTGCAAGGGGTGGCCCAACCTCGTAGCTTCAGAACCCCATCATGGAGAGCGAAACCCTCCGACACCCCAACCCTGTGACATCAGGAGCTCCTACAGGGGGCGAACCCCCCCAACCTCCCAACCCTCCAACCCCCAACCTCTCTAACCCCTCAAACCCTCCAGCTCGATAACCCTCTAACCCTCGAACCATCCAACCCTACACCCCCCAACAGCCCAACCCTCCAACCCCCCACCCCCCCAACTTCCCAATCCCCCAACCCCTACAACCCTCCAGCCCCCTAACTCCCCTAACACCCCAGCCGCCCAACCCCCCACGCCCCACCCCCCCAAACCCCCAACCTCCAACATCCCAACCTTCCATCCCCCCACCCCCCCAAGCCACCAGAAACCCCCAACCCGCAATCCCCCAACCCCCCGACCCCCCAACCCCCGAAGCCCCCAACCCCCCAACACCTCAAACCCGCCAACCCCGCAAGGGAGGCGAAACCGCCAACCCCCCCAACCTGGGGACATCAGAAACTCCTTCGGGGAGGCGAGACCCCCAAGAACATCAGAAATCCTTTTAAGGGGTGACCCCCCCAACAACCCCCCACCCCTGGGACATCATAAACCCCCCAGGACGGTGAACCCCCCCAAGGCCCCAACCCCCCAACCCATGCGCATGCCCCAACCCCCTCAAGACGCGTGAACCCCCACTGCCCCCCACTTCCCCGACCCTGTGACATCAAAGGGTGTCCCGGGACATCGGAAACCCCTCGAGAAAATGAAAACCCCCACCCCCACAGTCCCCGGACATCAGAAACCCCTCCAAGAACTGAAAACGCCCCAATCCCCCAACCCCGGAACCTCAGAAATCCCTCAAGGCAACGGAACAACCCCAACCCCCCAACCCCCCAACCCGGGGACATCAGAAACCCCTCCAAGTAATTAAAACTCAAACTCCCCAACCCTGGGACATCATAAACCCTTCCCAGGGGTGAAAATCCTCAACTCCCCACACAAAACTCCCCAACCCGGGAACCTCAGAAACCCCTCAAGGATGGCGAAACTCCCCAATCCTCAATCCCGGGACATCAGAAAACCCCCAACCCCCCAGTCGTCTAGGGTTGGGAAGTTAGGGGGTTGGGGGGCCTGGTGCGTTGGGGGGTTGAAGGATTAGTGGGGTTGGGAGTTGGGGAGTTGGGGAATTGAGGGGTTGGAGGGTTGGAGGTTTGGCAGGTTCGGAGGTTGGGGAGTTGGCTGCTTTGGGGAATGGGGCTATGGAGGGTTGGGGGGTTTGGGGGGTTGAATGGTTAAGGGGTTGGGCGGTTGGAGAGTTGGGGGGTTGGCGGGTTGGGAGGTCAGGGGGGTGGCGGGTTGGGAGATTTAATGGTTTCGGGGTTCGGGTGTCGGGGGGTTGGAGGGTTGGGAAATTTCGGGAGTTGGGGGGTTGGAGGGTTGAAGGGGCTGGGGGGTTGGGGAGTTGATGGGTTGGGGGGTTAGTGGGTCAGGGGGTGGGAGGTTGGGAGGTTGGGGGGTTTGAATGTTGGAGGGTTGGAGGGTTGGTGGTAGGGGGGGTGGGGGTTGGGGGGCTGGGAGGTCGGAGGGTTGGAGGGGTTAGGGGTTTGGGGGTGTTGGGTGTTGGGGGTTGGGGGGGGGGGGGGGGGGGGGGTATGGGGTGTTGAAGAGGTGTTGGGAGGTTGCATGGTTAGATGGGTGGGGGAGTTGGGGGGTTGGGGGCTGGGAGGTTAGGGGAACTGGGGGGGTGGGGGGTTGGGCGGTCGGGGGGTTAAGGGGTTAGGGAGGTGGGGGGTTGAGGGTTGAGGGGTGGGAGGAGTAAGGAGGTTGAGGGGTTGGGGGGTTGGGATTGGGAGGGGAGGGTTGGGGGGCTGGGCGGTTTGGGGATTTGGGGGTTGGGGGGTTTTGGTGTGGGGAGGTTGGATGGTTGGAGAGGTTGGGGAGTTGATGGGTTTGGGGTCTTTGGGATTCGTGGATTGGGGGGTTGGAGGTTTGAAGGTTGGTGGATAGGAGTGGGAGAAACTGGGGAGTTGGGGGGCTTGAGGGGGTTGGGGGGTGTGGGGGTTTGGGTGGTTGGAGGGTTGGATGGGGCTGGGGGGTCTGAGGTTTGGGGGGGTTAGGGGGTTGGGGAATTGGGGGGGTAGAAGGGTGGGGAGGGGAGTTGGGGGGTTCGGGGGTTGTTGGATTCGTGGGTTGGGGGCTGGGGAACAAGGCCGCCAATCAACCACCCTCAGACGCAATGTTCCAAATCCCTGGCCAGAAAATGATGACCCTGGTTGACTCTACTGCGGCTCGAGGTGTTGGGCGTCGCCGGTTATCACTGGTTGGCAACTGCACGGCCGCGTCCGGCGCGGCCTCCAAGGCGAGCCAGTCTCGCGCTGGGCACCCGGGGCAGCGACTGGCTCAGAGGATCGGGGAGGGAGTGCCATGGAGGAAGGCGGGAGTGAGGGAGACAGATTGGGTAGAGGGGAAGGAGCACAATGGTCGCGCTTCTGGGTCGCCCTCGATCGGGTCGCCCGAGTGCAGGTGCGTCAGTAGCACCGTTGGGACTCCCTAGGTCGGGTAGCCCAACGACAGGACGCCCTCGAGCGGGTCGCCTGTTCACAAGCGTTATGATCGCGCTGTCGGATCGCCCTCGGTCGGGTCGCCCGAGTGGGCGTAACCAGAAGTAACCACGAAGGGACGACGGCCGAGGAAGACGCGACGAGCTAAAACGCGGGCTGGTCCGACGACGGGCCCCCTCGATGAGGGAGGGCGGCGGGGTGGCGCGCGCCGGGGCCGTCCTCCTGCCGAGCGGTTCCTTATCGAAGCCGCCGAGTGGAAGAGGGTCGTCGTCGTCGTCGTCGTCGTCGGCGTGGTCGTCGGCGTGGTCGTCGTCGTCGTCGTCGTCGTCGTCGTCGTCGTCGTCGTCGTCGTCGTCGTCGTCGTGGCCGCCGCCGCCGCCGCGACGGGTAAGCGGGGAGAGGATGAGGCACGCATGGAGCGACGACACCCCCAAACAACGCCCAAGGTTGCCACCCTCTCCTGCTCACTCCCCCCGCGGCCTCGCTCGGCCCTGGAGGGTGGCCGCTGCGAGCCAAGAATGGCCAGCGCACTGCCCTTCGAAAGACCAGCATGTGGATTCGAAAACCCTCCCTCCTCACTGTCGCACCTTAAACGTCCTTTCTTGTTCTCACCATTTAGCAACATGCCAATGTGATAATTTGGAACACAGCAACAAGCTCCGACATGCACGGGTACCATGGAATCCAGCGTCTCGAAATCAATACAAGCACGTTCGATAGAGGAACTGACGCCAGAAGGCCCAGCCAGAAGCGTTCGCGTCCGATTCTGGCTCCAACTCACAATCCTTAAATGCGCATTCAATAACGATTGCTCCGTCCCTGCCACTGCCATGCCTCGTCCTCAATCCGTAAGTCGTCATTTGCCGTCACGCTCTTAGGGGCCCTCCCGGGCCCTCAAACGCTACTATGTGCCAGCTGCACGGAGCATTCAGCGTGCGGCGTTAACCATGTAGCGAGGAGACTTCTGCGCTTATCGTTTTGACAAACGAACATATACATTTCATTATGAAACCCGCACACCGTCAACATACCATTGTCATTAACCATGACATTGCAAACCCGCGAATGTGGGAGCACATATTCTCACAGGTGTCTGGACAAAAAAAGAAGCTGCACGATGCAATGCGCCGCTGGTCATTCGTTTGAACAATACACACTGGTGTGCACCACTGCGTAACAAATCTGCACCCAATGCAATCTTCCACAAACAGGTTGTGCGCGAACTCGCTGGTGCAGGTTACATCGCAGGTTTCCCGAGCATGACCTGTGAAAGACGTGCGGTTCCTGTTCAGCTGCGAGCGCAAACGGACGATTACGCAGGCTGACGACTCAACAGGCGCAAAACATACAAATACGTATACATAACCAACCGCATAGCAACCATACGATCTCCTTGAAGGCATGCCAACCAGTGGAACATGTGCATTGAGAACACTGCGATGCGGACAAGAGATTCGCCAGGGCAATTCGCCATGCAAAGCCTCAGATCAGCAGGGCGTGGCGAAGACGCAAGTGGCAGAAGTGCGGAGAACCAAGATGAAGAGGTGGACACTCCACCAGCTACATTGTGTACTTGCACCCCATCTTCCAAGGAAGTGCGATGAAGAGAAAAGGGAGAAGGGGGAGAGCCAGGCTGGAGGAGTGAAGGCTGTGGAGGTGCAGCGACGCGGTGGAGGCACACAGGGAGTAAAACTATCTTGGACCAGCGAGCAGATCGACGCGCCATTTCTTTTAATACCTACTGCCATGCTCACGGTGAACCGTCCATCGGTGACTCCACACAACGTGGACAGTGAAGGGCGCGCGCCGTAACAGATGGAGACAAAGATAACGAAAGAAACACACATATTAAACCGTGTTCGATGCGCCCTTGTACTCACCCAGCCACGCGCATATCCGAAAGATCTGGCAACTTTGCAGATTACATCGGTCTGGCATGTTTTCTGCTGTGCATCCTTGCGCAACATTGGGGCCTTCGTGGGCCGACTACGGCCAACTCACTGAGCCTTCAGGGGATCTCTCTGGAAAACTGGATGCGCTCCCGGGGTCTGTCGAGACCCAGGAGACTATCTCAAGCGCCACCATGTCCGCGTGAGAATTACACATTGGCCGCGCGCGTAATGCTAAAACCCTGTGGGCTTCCAAGGTACGTTCCCCAAAACGCCGGTGACTCAAACATGAATCTCCCTATGCTCTGGATACGTCCAAATACTTTGAAGTCCAAGAATTATGCCGCAAACCGTAATTACTGATTGCTGTCGCGCTCGAAATCGGATATGATATCATATGTGCTCCATTAATAAAACGTGTATGTACACGCACTGTGTATGCCTTGATTTATGCACACAGCTACAGACTTCGCACAATACTCGTAGAGCGTGCGTTCGTCTCCATATCACTGTAAATGCGCGCGTTGCAGAGGTAGGGCCGGTAAGTCCCAAACTCGGACAGCTAAAAATCCTAAAGGGGACCCGAACAAATGGAACATTGGAAAGGGACCGCCTGTCCGAAACCAGCGCAAACCCTGTCGGGGCTGGAAAAACAACGCCGAACAAATTTCACACACGGCAATTCCTGTCTGGCACTCTCGGCCTTTACGGGTGGAACGACCGGTTCTTCCGGGAACCCTACGGGGCTCCACGTGGCCCGATAATTCAAACGCTGTAGGAACGGGGGTTGGATTATCGGGAGCCGACCTCAGGAGGTCAGCCGACCTCCTGGAAACCTCCTGGACCGATACTCCCAGAAGTCTTGCTTGAGAGCAACTGCTAGCTAGCGCCACTCAGCCCTCTTCCTCCCCGCGCCCCCTTCTGGTTCTTCGGCTCTGGCGCGGGTGAGCTATTCGGCGCCCAGTCTCGAGCCGAGCCGAGGAGGAAGGGAGGGAGCGGGGATGTAGGGAGTGGGGAAGAGAAAAGGAGGAAGAAGTGGAGCGTTTGTGTTGGTATGATGTTAAACATTGGGGATGATGATGATCATGATGACAATGGTGAGGAATGGGCCCGGCGGCGGGGCCGAAACCAACTGCATGCAGCAGATTTCGTAAGCCTCCCTTTCCCTATCCCCCCCTTTCGTCCGGCCCGAATGTGACGAAGCCATACTAAGTGCCGCGGGATGTTTGACACAACACATAGGCATATGTCTTTCTTGTGGACCTAATTCTGGCCTCTTAGTGCCTTCTACCAACTCATCAACGACTGGCAATATTGGGGAACTTGCTGGGCACGTTTTACAAGAAACTTAGGATTTGCAGCGCTACGCGGTTGCTCAAATTACGCAACCGTTAAAGAACAGAGCTCACCTTGCACAGTTCTGGGGAAGTGGGAATTGGAAACTCGGTCGCGTCTGGGCAGGTGGGCAGGGGCGCCCAGCGGGGGGAAGGGGGGCGGGGGGCTCACTAGTGGCGGCGCACCTGGCGATGGTAGGTTCCTGGGCCGCCCTCCATGACTGGCGATACCTCGATGGCATGGGCGAGCTCAACATGGTCGAAATAGTACCTCGCTTCCCCCGGCAAACCCCTTACTCGACACAGCACAGGCATGCGACACCAGACCAGAACGTAAACTGCTTGACTGTGTCACTACGGCCGTAACCTCATAGGCCATCAAACGCCAGAATTCTGAACCGGGGGAAGACCGTGATATGAAGGCGATAGAGGTAAATCCGCGTCCGCGCTGTCACTTGTGGATGAGGTGCAGTTTGCCATGTCGTCAGCCTGGCGTGAGAGCAGCATCGAAACAAAATAGCCAACTGCTCCTTGGTGTTCAATATCTTCCATGCCGGCCGGTGCGAGATCAGGCAGGAAGGCCAGGGTCAGATGGCACAGCCCACGGTCACAATGAGGGGCACGTGTGCGAGACAACATGGGCGTACATATGCGTAAAGGGGCCTTGATCTACACATGAAAGGTACATCAAGGAAGCATCTGCTAGGGGAGTGGCTATACACTGCTTGTGCATTACCCGCAAGCTCACAACTTCCAATACAACTAAACACCGTAGAATGTCGCGCCAAGTATGCGCGATGCCTCGGAATTATGTGGCACGCGCACGGACATAAAAAGCCATGTGTATAAAATGTATATATATATATATACACACACTTGTATAATAGCCCCCACCCCACCAGGACCACGTCTTCACAACTGCAAGCCTGAGAGCGTTTAACGACGAACTTCTTCATATGATGTAGGTATGTGTGCAGTGTTGTTGCAAGGTCGTCGACAGTGGAAACCAAAACCAATAACTCTACACTAAAAACCAAATAAACAACTAAAAGCAGCAACTCAAGCGAACTCACATAGAAAACTTCTTGGGATCACCATCCCTGTGAGAACCTTACAAATAATGGTCATTGGCAGATGCTTCAACACCGTAGCAATCAAATATTTTCGGCATCCACTTTCCCCCGTTCTTCTTCCTAACACCTGACGGTTGAAACCAATAAGAAACTTTAAAATGAAAACGTTAAAACCATTCGCACGTAAAAACAATCAGAACGTAAATAATTAAGAAAACAACAATGAAACACGTGTTGGGACCACCATGCCTGCGAGATCCATGACAAACCTACACATAAGAAATCCGAAACGTACCAATAACAACTCCAAAAGGTCACAGGTATTCGGCATCCGCGCTCCCTTCCCGATCTCCCCCCATTCCCTTGCAACGAAAATCAATAGGAAGCTGTACAGGTAGACGTGCCAAGACAATGTACAATTAAAAGCAATATGAAGTCCTACGGTAAAACAACAAGTAGAACACGTAGTGGGACAACAATCCCTGTAAGACCCATCACGAACCTTGCACAACCACATAAATGGTTAATAATCCTTGGAAGACCCTACATAAACATCAAAGATGTTCGGCAGTCGCGCTCCCTTCCCGATCTTTTCCCTACCCTCTCAAACTTATCGTAAATGCAAAATTGACAGATACAAGCACGCATAACATCTACACTTCAACACATGAAGAAACTTACGATACAAAACATTAAGAAACCGTCTTGGGACCACCATGCTTGTGAGACACTTTGAAAAAAGAAGGAGCACCAACAACAAATACGAACTATCCTTGTAAGACCCATAACAACGATCAAAATGTCAGAGTTTCGGCACTGGTGTTCCCTTTCCGATCTTTTCCAACATCAACAAAAGAACTTCCAGCTCAAAACAACCAAATCAATAAGCAAAACGCATTGAGGCCATCCATGGGGAAAGCAAACCAGGCAAACAACATAATTTTGAAATCCACAGAAGTAACACACATTCCAAGATGGTCTGCATTCGCGCAACCTTCCCGATCTACTCTCTTGTCCCTTAAAACTGAAAGCAATAATACAACTTACAATTAAAAACAGCAAGGACGTTTACAACTCAAAAAATACAGCTGAAATGACAGAGCGTCTTGGGACCACCATTCGTGCGAGATCCTTGACGACCTTAAAAACAACACAATAAACTAGTAGGTCTTGGAATACCCGTCAAACCATAAAAAAAAAACAAATCTTCAACATTCGCGCTCCCTTCCCGATCTCCTCCAAATTCCCTTACAAATCAAACCAATAGGACAAACAAATACAACACATAGAAAACTTACACATATCACAATAAGATCATGCACGATTTGAAGAAGCGCACTGGGACTACCATCCCGGTGAGGCCCCTAAAAGCAATCTACAACAATGTCCGGCTCTTGAAAGACCCATCAAAACGATAACAAACAAAGATGTCCAACACTCCCTTACAATTAAGATCCGTTTGAAGTAAGACAATAACTTAATTCACAGCTAGAAACATAATAAAACATATTACACCTAAACACAAGAGGTCAAATTTACAACTGAAAACAAGAAGATAACGTCTTGGGATCACCATGCCCGTGAGGCTTTTTCAAAATAAAAACAAAGCAAGGTTGATAATCCTTGACGACCCATGAACACAATAAAACCACAGATGCTCTGCATTCGCGCTCCCTTCCCGATCTTCTCCAGATCCCCTTGCAATCACAAACAATAAAACAAACAATCATAAATGGGAGAACCTAATATTGAACAACATAACACAATTCAATACTTAAACCACATAGAAAACATTGGGGCCACCAACCCAGTGAGACCCTTGAAAGCCACTCTTAAGGAAATTACCCATGCAAGACCCTTACAAATCCAAAACATCAACGATTGTCACACCTCGAGTCTCTCAGAGGCAAAGACAGGGACTGGAGAAATAACAAGGACATCCTCGAGAGAGCGCTCATGCAGAAAATCGTTGTACAAAGGGTCCTTCAAGCAATTGTATGGCTCTTCGTTGCCCCACAATAATTTCACAGGTCTCGCAAGGGAGGATGGTCCCAAGACATCTTCTTGTATTTTTGTATGTAATGCGCCCAAGCCGGCCCAAGAGGCCGCCACGACACCCAACGAAGCCTCCAGGAGGCCTCCCAAGAAGCCCCCGAGAAACCAAAACCTTGGAATTTCTTTGGGAAGAACATGCATTTTCAACATATCCAAGTTGTTAGCCTTCACGGCGTTGAAAACCGTCCACGAGGCCCCAACGAGGCCCCCAGGACCACCCCAAGACGGCCCACGAGGCTCCCAGGAGGCCCCACAGACAACCCGAAAGAACTCCAACGTGGCCCAAGAGGCTCCCTAGACGGCCCCAGAGAGCTCCAAGACGGCCCCAAGAAGGGCCCAAGAGAGGAACCACGAACCGCGAATTCCAGCGCTCCGCCCAACGAAGCTCTCCGGAGGACCCAAGAGGCCCCCAAGTGGCCCCAAGAGGCCCTCATGAGGCACCCAAGAGGCCCCAAGGAGCCCCCAAAAGGCCCCCAAAAAGTCCCAAAACGGCCCCAAAGACCCTTCGAAACTGCCTCGAAGAGGCCCGCGAGAATCCTCGCCACGAGATCCCCCGCAATAGTTTATAGAGGGTCGGCGGTTGCGGCGTAAGCCTATAGAATCCACGTCTGGAAGTGACATGTTGCTGGAGGCAGGTCTGCAGAGGCGATAATGCGACGTATCCCATATATCCAATGACTGTTCAATTGCTGCAGATTGTATCGTGTTACATTATTATGTATCCCCCCTACCCCCCCCCCCCGAGGCCACGCCACTTCCACCGACCGAAGGTGGCCCCTCCCCTCCTGGGCCTAAAAACCTACCAAAAACCTTTAGAAAATCAATGAGTTGGGCCTGTTGGCCCTCTTGGGGGCCCAACAGGGCCTCAAGACGGCTCGAGATGGCCCCAAGACGGCCCAAGACGGCCCCAAGACGGCCCAAGATGGCCCCAAGGGGGCCTACAAAGACCCCAAGACGCCCCAAGAGGGCCCCCAGAGGACCCCCAAGAGCACCTCCAGACGCCCAAAACCATTGATTTACTCACCAAAAAAAATTCAGCGTTCCCGCCTATATTTCGACTCTCAAAAATCCAGGACGGCCGAAACAGCCTCCGAAGTGGCCCCCAGACGGCGCAAGAAGCCCTCAAGAGGGCCCCAAAACTGCCCAAGAGGGCCCCCAGTCACCCCAAAGAGACCGCCGAGATGCCCCAAGAGGCCCCCAAGACGGCCCAAGAGTACCCCAAGACAGTCTCAGAAGGGACCAGACAGCGCAAGAGCGCCACCAAGACGCCCACACGAGCCCCCGAGAGGCCCCCAAAAGGCCTCCCAGAGGCCCCCAAGAGGCCTCCCAGACGCCCCCGCGAGGACCCAAGAGGCTCCAAAAAGGCCTCCAAGGGGCCCCCGAGAAGTTCCCGGAGGCCCGACAACGACTGGACTGTACGTGCTCCGGACGTGCACCCCGCGAAGCGAGAGGAATCATTGATTTCCTGTTGGTTTTTCATGGTGTTTGGCCTGCTCGTCTTTTCGGTTCACCGACGCTCCAAGACGGCCCGAAGACGGCCCCAAGAGGCGCCCAAGAGGGCCCCCAAAGGCCCCCCGGAGGCCCAAAAGATACCCCAAGAGGCCTCAAACCGGCCCCTAAGAAGCGCACAAACTGCCCCCAAGAGGACCCCGAGAGGCCTCCCACGAGATCCCAACGAACGCCCAATGGGCTTCATACCCACAACGCATGCGCGGTGGCGGGAAGGGCCGTAAACCATTCGATTATAGTAGGCTGAGTCAGTGTCATGGTTGTTTTCCCCAGCGTCGCTGCCAGATGAATGACTGTAGGAGGCCCTACGATTGCCCAAGAAGGCTGCAAAGAAAGGCATCAAAAAGGCCCAATACAACTCAAGGCGTTCCCCAAACGCTTCCTCCCAAGTGGGCCCACAGGCGGTTTGGAGAGCGCCAGAGAGGTCCCCCAGCACGCTGCAGAGCGCCGCTGGATGCCCAGGAGACCCCTAGAGAAGGCCCGCGTCCAAGACCGTCGCAGGAACGCAGCAGTCTCCACCCGAGGCGACCACAAGCGTCTCCCACAATTTTTGGGGAGCAGGGAGAAGCTGGGAGCGGACACCGAGCAATCCGCTGCCCCTCACAGGGAAGCGCTCGACCGCACCCAGCGACGACCCGTGGCGATTCCTACACAGCGCAGCGGCAATGATCAATCTTGAACGGCTGGGTTAACGTCACCACCTGCGGGGGAGGGGGAGGAAGAAAACCAAAGCACCTGGCGCAGCGCTCAGGCCCAGGCCAACCTGCGATGGACGACTCGCTGCGCGCAGCCGGGCAACCTGGACCCTGGCAACACTGCTGATTGAATACGACTGCCTGAGTCACAGCTCAGTAGCTGACCGCGTAAGCTTTAAGTCTGGCCACGCACTCACGGAGAGACGGGGGAAGAGAAAAAAAGGAGAAAGACCGGGACGACGAGGGAAAACGAGAGCAGCGAACTACACCGGGCCTCAAACCTCAAATCGAGGATAGGCCAGTACATCCCCAACTAACATACTGCCTGCTGCTGGCGCCGGCTGGGGAGGACAAGTTCTGCCCCCCTGCGGAAATGCAGGCGCTGCCTACCGGGGGGGAAGAGGAAGAGGAGGCGGAGGAGGAAACCAGGGAGGGAGGCGTGGCGGTGGAAGGGGGAAAGGCAGATACGAAAAGCCCCAAACTCGTAGCACTTGGACGCGTGCCCTGCGCCACGGCCAGACACGGGATTGAATTACACAGCCTCGACTCCAAAGAGGCGGAGGCGGAGAAAGAAAAAGGGGAGAAGGAGGAGGAGGAAGCGAAAGATGAGAGCTGACACTCGCAAACAAAAACCTCGCCGAGGATGGGCTGGCATCCCCCGGGCAGCGTGCGGCCCATAACCATAAAACGGCGTCCTGCGAGCGTGGCCCAGACTCTGGCTTGGGACGCCAGCAGAGGGGGAAGGACGGGGAGGGGAAAAGGGGGGACGAGAAGGGAGGGCAATGGCCCTGGACTCCACCGGGCCCTCAGCTGCGCCTCCTCAGCGGCGTCGACGGGCGGGAGAACGTTCTCGCCATGGCCCAGCCTGCCGCCGTGCTCCAGCCATTCCTGTCGCCCTGCCGGCAAGGGCAGCACGGCCCGGATCACGGCCGCCCTGCGCCTCGGAATGGCGATGGTGACCTCGTGACGCCACGTGTCTCTGAGGTCGGCCGCGGCCCCCGCATGGTTGCGTCCACTGCCGCCGTCGTTCCAGGGATCGCGGTCGTGGTGAGTGTCCGCGGGGCGCTCGCCTGTGGTGGGGAGGCCATGCACCGCCGTCTGCAGGGCAGGATCCGCCGGGGACGTGCCCTCCGCCACGGCCGCCACGACTGCGTGGCGCCCGCGCGTGCTCTCCCACACTCATGTTACAATATTGTAAGAATTCTCCTCCTCCTCCTCCTCCTGCTCCTCCTCCTCCTCCCTCCTCCTCCCTCCTCCTCCTCCTCCTGCTCCTCCCTCTCCTCCTCCCCCTCCTCCTCCTCCTCCTCCTCCCTCCTCCTCCTCCTCCTCCTCCTCCTCCTCCTCCTCCTCCTCCTCCTCCTCGCCCTTCAGCGTTGCTTCGCGTCGCCCTTCACACTTCACGATGTCATGCCGCTGGCGATAGGCCATTCTTTATCGAGAACAGGCAACTATCACAGACTGGCCACATGCAGTCCAAATCCTGGTTGCAGGCAACCCCCATCAACGGCCTTGCAAACACTAGACAGTATGCATGTTTGATGTGTTCCTGCAAACCGCAACACTTGCCCCAGGACGCCATCAGAAAGTAGGCTTCAAAGGTCCAGATACGACTACAAGTTTGTTTCGCTTAGAGAAACGCCCTGCAGAACACCACGTGCAGAACAACCAATACCCCCCCCTCCGGACGGGCTCATCACTCCGAAAGGGCTCCAAGAGGCCAACGTCGAATCCTAGACTGTGACAAGACTGCCCCAAGATGGCCTCACATTGCTCCCACTGGCGGCCCCGAGGTGGGAACTTTTGTCCTCGGGATCTTCCTCGGGACCCTGCTTGATTTACCCATGCCTGGTCAGATGCCGCCGCTGATGCTTGCGGTTGTCCTTTGGCAATTCCTTGAACATCCAAAATGCGGACGCTGATAAACCCGAAACGCTATTTGGCGTATACTCCCACTCTAGGGCGAATTCATTACTGGTTGCAATCTGGTATGCCCCTTGCCCCAGTGATGTTTGATCACTCCAGAACAGGCGATCGAGTGTCCAACCACCATAAGATCTACTTTTCAAGAGCTTCTGCAATCCGACTTTTGGAGGGCACCCTCGAAACCGCATATCAATATATATTTGGCTAGCTCCAGAACGGTCCGTCTCTGCCTCACACGTCAAGGGTATCGGACGGATGCTATTTGTTTCACATCAGGGCCGTCTGCCAATCATTCCCGTGTGTGCTGCAAGCCCTGCTTGGTGGAGGATCCACCACCGTGCCTCTGAGCACGGAGTGGGTGTGTCCTCAGCTCCTTTTGCCGAATCCCTGCAGCCTCAGTCTTGTGGATGCCATGACAATGGACACTCTAACAATCCTATCATTAAATTAAACATGTTTGAAATGTGTAAAACATCTTCTAACAATGTTTCAAACATGCTTTTAACATGTGTTAAACATGTTCAAAACATCTTTTAGGCATCTGGAACATATTTGGCAGTACGCTTCCTCTCCATTATCTTTTCCACAGCCTCAGCCCTCAGTCCTGAGGCGTCTGCAGAGGGCCCCGACCCGATCTTCCAAAGCTTGGAAGGGCTCCCAGCGTGCCCCCCTGGGCTCTGCCGGATGGTGGCGCGCGACTCCTTCGGGCCCAGGAGGGCCCCGCGAGGGCTCCAAGACGGACCCCGCGAGGGCTCCAAGAGGCCCCGAATACGCCCACGAGGGCCCCGAGGCGCTCAAAGCTCGGCTCAAGAGGCCCAAGGCGGCGTCACAATGTTCCAAGAGGCCTCCAAGACGCCCCAAGAGGCCTCGAAGAGGCCTCCCAAGAACGCCCCAAGAAGCAAAAATCATCGATTTGCCTCAGGTCCTTTTCAGCTTCTCGACTCTGCGAGACGGCCCAAGAGGCCCGCAAGACCATTCCAACACTGCCAAATAGGCCTCCAAGAGGGCCCCAAGATTGCCTGAGAGCGCCCCAAGACGGCCCAAGAGGCGCCCATGATGGCTCAAGAGGGCCCCAAGACGGCCCCACAGGGTCCCCACAGAGAGAACACGAACCGAAAACCCAAGCTTTCCGCCCCAAGAGGTTCCCAAGAGGTCCCCAAGAGGTTCCCAAGAGGCCCTCAAGAGTCCCCAAGAGGCCCCCAAAGCCCCAAGCCCCCTAAGAGGCCCAAAAGAGACCCCAAGAGGCTCCAAAACGGCCCCCAAGAGGCCTCCTAACTGCCTCCAAGAGGCCCCCGAGGGGGCCTCTCACGAGATCCCGACGAACATCCAATATGCTTCAGACCCACAATACAAGCACGGTGGCGGGATGGGCCGAAGGCCATTCGATCCGCAGCCCCCTGTCGATTCATCGCAGGGGTGCCTGGCGTGCTGGACCCTCTCGGTTTTTGGTTTTCCAAAAGAACTCCCCCTGGGGCTTCGGCCCATCCCGCCGGCCACCCGGAAAGGACCTCAAGTACCACAATTCCCTAATGTTTCGCTCAAGATGACCCAAGATGGCCTCCAAGATGCCTCCAAGACGGCCATGATGGCCTCCAAGGCGGCCAAGATGGCCCCAAAATGTCTCCCAGACGGCCCAAGATGCACCCAAGACGGCCTAAGATAGCCTCAAGATGGCCCAAGACGGCCCAGGAGCCCCCTTAAGAGGTCTCCGAGACAGCCCAAGAGGCCTCTAAGAGGTCCTCCAGGAAGGCCCGAAGAGGCCAAAATCACTGATGTTCCTTAGGTTTTTTTCTAAAAACAAAAAAAAGATTTTGGCGTTTTCGCCGCTTCGGCCTTCCGACGGCCCAAGAGGCCCCCAAGATCGCCCCACGAGGCCCCCAAAATGCTCCCAAAAGGGCCCCAAGACGGCCCACGAGGCCTCCAAGACGCCCAAGATGCCTCCAAGACGGCTACGATGGCCCCAAGATGCCTCCAACACGGCCCAAGATGCACCCAAGACGGCCTGAGATGCCCTCCAGAAGGCCTAAGACGGCCCAAGAGGCCCCCAAGACGGCCCAAGAGGCATCCAAGAGGTCCCCCAGGAGGGCCCGAAGAGGCCAAAATCATGGATTGTCCATTGTTTTTGAAGGATTTTCGCATGTTCGCCTTTTCGGCCTTCCGACGGCTCAAGACGACCCAAGATGCCCCCAAGATCGCCCACGAGGCCTCCAAGATGGCCCCATGACGGCCCAAGAGGCCTCCAAGATGGCCCCAAGAGGGCCTAAGAGGCCTCCAAGACGGCCAACATTGCCTCCAAGACGGTTAAGATGGCCCCAAGTTGCATCCAAGACTGCCTAAGATGCACCCAAGACGGCCTAAGATGGCCTCTTAGTGGCCCAAGACGGCCCAAGAGGCCCTCAAGAGGCCTCCAAGACGGCCCAAAAGGCGTCCAGGAGGTCTCCCAGCAGGGCACGAAGAGGCCAAAAGCAGTGTTTGTTGTTCAACGTGTTTGAAAGATGTTGGCGGTTGCTTCTTCTCGGCATTCCGACGGCTCAAGACGGCCCAAGAGGCCCTCAAGATCGCCCACGAGGCCTCCACGATGGCCCCATGACGGCCCAAAGGTCCCCCAAGACGGCCCCAAGAGGGCCCCAAGAGGGCCCCAAAACGGCCCAAGAGGCAAGATGGCCTCTAAGAACCCCTGATATGCCCCAAGAGGACCCCAAGACGACCCAGACAGGCCCCCAAGACGGCTTCCGACGGCGTCAGACAAACCACCCTAAGACGGCCAAAGAGGCCCCCAAGAAGCCCCCAAAGGCCCCCCAAAACCATCCAAGAGGCCCCCAGGAAGCTCCCAGGAGGCCCCAAGAGTGCCCCAAGAGGCCTCCTCCTCCTCCTCTTTTTTCCTCATCCTCCCTCTCCTCCTTTTCTTGCTCCCCCGTGCGTTCCCCGAAGTCTTCCCAAACCGACTCGGCGAACAACTGGCCCGACAGCTTGGCCAGGCTCTGGCCCAGCTGTCGGCCACAGAGGCGCTTCCACAGGGGCAGGGGGCGGCGGCGATCCGTCGCAGGCGCCTCCGATAGCAGCGCAAGCTCAGTCCCCCCCCCGGGCAGGAGAGATGCGGGAGCAGGGCGGGCAGGAGAGATGCAGGAGCAGGGCGGGCGCCTCTCTTGATCTGCGGCCCCACCTGCACAGGGGAGAGGGCGCAGACCACCCTCCGGCGTGCGATGCTCCCTCCCCGTGCCGCCGGCCAGGCTTGAACGGCAGGCTGCAACAGAAGCCGAGGCCTTCTCCGGATGCCGCATCGAAGCAGCGCGGAGGTGGGAGGAATGGTTTCTGCCTTGATCGTGGATCCCCCTCCTCCTTCAGGTTCTTGGGAGGGGGCCCTGCAGGAGGCAGGATCGGCAGGCCGAGAAGGGGCTCTACCACAGCACGGGGGCGGGCTGGTGGCGGTGGGTCTTTGGGGACAGCATGCCAGAAAGGCAGCGGCGTGACGAACAGCCCAGGACCATTTGTGGCATGCGCATGCCGGCGGAGGGCTGAAACATGTTTATGTGCGTGTGTGCGTCAAGGGATCGCCTGTCCGATCCACGATGGCACAGGTAACGCACACAGACGAACAAAGAAAGACTCCCAGGACGAGTCCCACCAGCCCAAAAGGGCCTGGGCAGTTTGCGGCGGATCCTTTTCCCATTCTTCCCATTCGGGGAGGGGTTGGCCACTGCTCCTTCTTAATGGACGCCCCCTTCCCTACCCGACCAGCGACAAACTTGAACAACTGCCGACGCTCCCCCACCATCCCCTGTAAAAGTACACACTTCATGTGACTTCAAATTCCGAATCAAACGCGGACGCTCTGCGATCACTTCGCATTCGTTGTTTACGGTTGTCGCGAGGGTGCTGGCATATTGCCTGCTGTGTGCGCGCCCCGCGATCACTTCGCATGGTTTCTTATATAAGAACGGCGAGGGGGGGCGGCTTATTGCTTGCTGTGTGCAATGCCCCCCCCCGCCACCCCTTGCTAACAACAAACAATGACCGTAGTGCCAAAGGCGCACTCGTTTGGCCGACGGCGGCTGCCTGGGGGATGCCGCGGAATCTGTCGCATCGAGCAGCGCCCCAAACCCCGCGTCTTCAGCCATGGGCGCCCCAAGACAAACAACGCGTGGATCTGTCCTGTCGCAGGGGAGCCTCTAACATGCATACCGGGGGAATACCACATAGACGACCTTTGGGTGATAAGGGTGTCGGGGGGCTCATCTTTGACTTGTTGCATACGTACAACAACCTCACGAGTAAACACTCATCTGGGCATCGATATCGATTTGTATCCCAACCGCTTTACTCTGACTATCTATCTGTCGATCTCACTATCTGGCATGACAGAGATCGGGACAATCATCAAGACGACCATCCCAACGACGTGGGAACGGCTCCGCCGTGTTCTCAGGCATCGGAGTGTTGCACTCCGTCGTGCTGTTGCGTATATGTTATACTGCTGGCGGACACCATCGGGACAACCATCGGTTCCTGATGATGGTGTGTGGACGCGCGGTGCCGGGAGAAACACGCTCTGTTAATCGGTGCTGATGATTCGCGCTTCCCAGGGGATCCACCATTCTCACTGGATGCTTGGCACTGCGCTTGAGGGGGAATCCCACCTCATGAACTCATTGAGACTGGGGCCCTCCGCTCGGCTGCTACCTATGTGTTGGGACGGCGGGTAGGTGATCACTGCTACTTCTTAATGCTCATTAGTGTACACCCCCTCCCCCTCCCGGCCAGCGACAAACCTGGGCTAACGCCAATGCTCGCCCCAACATCCCTTGCAAAAGACAATGGGAATGAACGTTGCACCAAAATCTGGATCATTCGCGGATGCCCCACGATCACTTTGCATTGGTTTTGACCGGGACGGCGAGGGTGCCGCCACTATTGCCTGCTGTGTGCAGCGCCATCAACCCCAAACCACCCCTTGCACAAAACATTAAAATGCGCGTTGCACCAAGATTTGGATCATGCGCAGACCCCCCGCGATCACTTTGCATTGGCGTTTGTCAGGGGCGGCGGCGGGGGGGCAGTCTGCATGCTGTCCCACCGTCCCTACCAAAAACAAGTGCAAAGAGATTGCGGGCGCAAGCTCACACACACAAAACACAGTGCTCGCAAACCCGCCGTCTCTTTGAATTGGCTTTTGACGCAATGATGGTAAGGCGGCCGTCAGATAGTCCAATGTGGTGCACCTGGTTCGCATGGCGCACATGGCATGTGCGGCGCAACTATGGCGCCCCCTGCCTATGCTGAGACTCGGGTGCTACTTATGTAGTGGCATATCGGGTGGGAGTAAGCGAGACAGCATGCGGCATTCTCATCGGGAACTTGATCACTGCTCCCTTTTAGAACACACACGCATTCCCCAACTGACCGGCAACAAACTCGGGACCATGACGACAGCCCCCCCACCATCCCTGTCAAATACAGTAACTACAGAGTGCACTTTGCACCAAAATCGTGGTCATTCGCGGACGCCCCGCGATCAGTTTGGATTTGCTTTTGACAGGGGCGGCGGGGGTGCCAGCATGTTGCCTGCTGTGTGCAATGCCAACACCCCAAAGCCCGGACAAAAAACAAAACAAAATGTTGCACCAAAAACTGGATCATGCGCGGACGCCCCGCGATCTCCTTGCATTGGTGTTTGGCAAGGGCGGCGGGGGGGGCTGCGCATTGCCTGCTGTGTGCAGTGCCAAAACCCAAAGCCATCCCTTCCAAAAATTACACCAGAGAAAAGCCCCAATCAGTGGATGATCTGAAGATCGATGGTGAAATCGATTGAGTGAGCTGGAAAATAAAATCGATCATGAATTCGATAATGAATCGTGGGATCGATAAAGACATCGATCAGGAGATCGACCGGGAACTTGGGAACCCAAAACCCACCGAAATCGGCCTGGAGCCAATGACCGGGAACCCGGGACCCCAGAACCCGGGAACCCAGCCTGCCACCAAGATCGGCGGGAAGCTTCCGCCAACTCTTTCAAATTCCGCCGGGACAACCAACCGGTGGTTGCGAATGCTTCCCCTCCCTGCATCACGTCGACAGGGCTCCTGCGGCCCAAGAGGGCCCCAAGACGGCCCCAAGGGGCCCCCAAGACGGCACAGGAGGCCTTGAGGACGCCCAAGATTGAAGGGAAACTGGGACACACAAAAAAATATATACACAAATAAAAAGATGTCCCATATTTTCCTATATTTTCTGGGTTTTTGTCTTCCCGCGCACTGCCCATATTTTCCAATATGTTCTGGGTGATCGACGATTCATCGTGTCTGCGTGCTTCTTCCCCTCCTGGAAGATGGCCCCCAAGACGGCCCTGGAGCATTCCAAGAGGGCCCCAGATCGGCCCCCCAAAGCAGTGCAGGCACTGCTTGGGGGCTCGGTGCAACGGGCACGCTGCACCACGGTCTGGACCCGTACGCGCGGGCGCCCCGCGCTCGCACTGCGCACCGGGCATCGGGCAGGAACGGCCCGGAGGGGGGGGGGGGGGCCGGCGCACACTGCCTGGTGCGTGTGCCGGCCGACCAGCCCTTCGTTCACGTCGCCAGGGACGGCGGGGGGGAGGGAGCGGCATGCTGCATGCGTGTGTGTGTGTGTGTGTGTGTGTGCGTGTGTGTGTGTGTGTGTGTGCGTGTGTGCGTGTGTGTTTATGTGTGTTTATGTGTGTGTGAGTGTCTGTGTGCCTGTGTGTGCCTGTGCGCGCTCGTGCGAATGGGGCGCCACGGCCTCCCTCTGTGCTTTCCCCCCTCTTCTGACGTCGCCAAAAAATTGTAGCGTCGCGGCCCTACGCGCAGCGACAGGGCGGAGGCAGGAAGCGCGCGCGGAAACTAGGAGAGTCCTCCCCCCCAATTGAATCCGATTTCAAAAAGGAACAGCGCAAACACAAATCACGAAGCCCGTCCCCAAAGCCCCCCGCCTCCTCCAAAGCCTATCCCGCCCTCCCTTCCCTCACCAGTCGGAAGCTGGGCGAAGGCTGCTAAAACCGTGGCTGCTAAAACGGCCCTCCTGGAAGGAGAAAACAACTTCCCAGAATGAGGCGCGGCACGCGAAACAGTCAACGGGCTTCTTCCCGGAAGGACGAAGACAACTTCCCGGAGGTCGATTTTAGCAGCCACGGATTCAGCAGCCCTTGCCAGGCTTCCAAACCAGGCGGGTTGCCGGCGGCCGCCTGCATGGGCGCTGCCAGTGTCTTGCCGGGGCCCCTCTGCATGGGGGCCGGGGCTGGCTTCACGGGCTGCATGGGCGGCGCCACCTGGCGCAGCGCTTCGAGGCGCAGGGGGCCCGGATCCTCCAGGAGGATGAGGAGTGCGAACATGATGATGATGATGATGATGAAGAAGATGATGATGATGATGACGAGGATGATGATGATGATGATGATGAGGATGAGGATGAGGAGGAGGAGGAGAAGAGAGGGTGGACGACGAGAGGGAGACGAACGAGGGAGAGAAGAGGACAGGCAGGGGAGACGCACGAGGAGAGGCCTGCGTGACGCCACGGGCCGGCAACCTCCACGGCCGCAGAGACCCTGGGGGTGATGGTGGGGCTGCGGGGCCGTCGGAAGAGTCGGGCAGCCGCCCGGGCGCGTGCTGGGCCCCACTTTCATGGGCCGCAAACATTGCGGGCAATGTCTTTATCCACATCCAGTGCGTCTTGGAGTTTCGGACACTCTTCCCAAGAAACATGAGGCGCACTGGATATGGATTATAATCTGCCTCCAAGAGGCTCAACTTTTATCTATATCCAGTGCGCCTCGGCCTTGCGGCGCCCCTTCCAAGAAAATCCAAGACGCACTGGATATGGATATAAATATTGCCCGCAAACATCATCCACATCCACGGGATCGCGGGCCAGGCCCCCGCGACCCCATGGATTCTGTGCAACTTTGTTGCGTCGCGGATGCCTGCCACACGGAGCGCATCCATGCGACCGCGTATATATATATATATATACATATCCATAGTGACGCGCCCCGAAATCCAGAACGCGAAGTCATGGATGTGCATACGTTCGCCGCTCGCGTCTCTTGGGTCGTCGCTCGCAGTTTTGGAGCGGGCAAGGGCCACACCAGGAAAGTCTGAGAACCGCTGATGCCTCAGGCCGACGAGGGCGTCTCCAGTGCCCCTCTCCAGTGCGTCTCAGAGGCGTTCAGAGAGCTCACAGAACGAACTCAGGCACGAACGCAAAGTTTTGATCGTATATTATTGTTGTCGCCTCCCCTGGAGCTCCTGAAAAGCTCCTAGTGGCCCTATGGGTGACCCCGGTAGTCACGCGGGCGAGAACATCAATCATCAGGACGACCTCGAAGACCCGTCCGAGAGGCCAATCAGGCTGTCCTGAAGGGTACTCTGCCGACCCCCGCTTACCAAGAGTGAAAGGGAGTATGAGACATTTGCCTGTCCCCATCCACCTTGCCCCCTCGCCCACGGCCCAAAGTCTAGCTCCAGGGTGGGGGGTCTCCATACGAGCTCACCAACGCACACCCGGAGCCCTCGGAGCTTCAAAATCCTGCCTCCAAGATGTTCAAGATGCGTTCGAAGATGGCTCAAGAAAAGCTCCAACACGTCTGAGAGGCCCCAAGATCAACCAAGATGGCCTAAATACTAATCACGAGGCCCCCAAGACGCCCCAAGAGGGATTTCACAAAACCGCCAAGAGGGCCCCACGAGGCAACAACCATTGATTTTCCGGTCGTGTGTGTGTGTGTGTGTGTGTGTGTGTGTCTGTGTCTGTGTCTGTGTCTGTGTCTGTGTCTGTGTCTGTGTCTGTGTCTGTGTGTGTGTGCTCGCTCCTTCGGGCTTTGAGGCCCAGACTGGCTCGAGACGCCCTCAAAAGGGCCTGTAAGCAGGCCAAGGGAGCCGCAGGACTCCTCCAAGGGGCCTGCATGAGGCCACGGGGACCCTTCCAAGAGAGGAACTCAGAGAGGGCCGAGGAGCCCTCCCCTACAAGATGGCCCCAAGACCTCAGTCCGTCCCCCAAGAGGCCCCCCAAAGCCAGCAGGAGCCTTCAGAAAGCTCCCGAGAAAACCGACCCTGAGGCCTCCAGAAGGCCCCTTAAGACGCCCCGCGACAGACGCGGAGGAGGAGGATGAAGAAACAAGAACAACAAGAACAAACATAACAAACACAAAAACAACAACAACCATCATTTTACCCTCATGCGCGATGTTCCACACGAAGCATGCGACCAGCATGATAACCATCCACGTCATGGGGGACTCTTGTTCTATAGCGGGGTCCGTTATTCCCATTCCCAGATCTCCCGCCCAATGAGGTCTTGCAAACACCTCCTCCGAGGAATTTCAACATATCCCGCCTCTAAAACACATGCCCGCGCCTTGCTGCGCCGATGCGAGACCGCCAGTGGAATCCCAGCGAAGGGTAAAGCACAAGGAAGTATCGAACGACAGGATTGCCTCGGTGGGGATGGGGGCTGTCGGTGGTGAGGTAAGGACCTGGCCCTGAACAGAAAGGGAGGAAGTCTCGAGCAGGGCTGCTGTGGCTGGGAGCGGCGCCACTGCTGAAGAGAGCAGGGCGCTAGTCCGGCGTAAAACAAAACGAAGCCGCGAGCGGGAACGCTGGTTTTGGTGGGACGGGTGCTTTCGGCGGCGAGGAGGAACACCACCTCGAGTAAGAACGGAGGAAGCATCGAGCGGGAGCCGTGGTTTTGTCGGGACGCGGGCTCTCGGCGGCGAGGGACGCACCGTCCCGAGGAAAGAGAAAGGAAATCTCGAGCGGGAGCGTTGTTCTTGCTGGGAGCGGCGCCAATTCAAAAAAGAGAATAGGGCGCCAATCCAGCGTAAAACGGAAGGATGTCTCGGGCGGGAGCGCTGGTTTTGTCGGGGCGGCGGCTTTCGGCGGCGAGGAGGAGCACCGCCTTGAGTAACAAAAGGAAGAAGCCTCGAGCGGGAGCTGTGTTTTTGCTGGGGGCGGCGCCGATGAGAGAAAAACTAGCGCGCCAGTTTAAGGTAAAACGGGCGGAAATCTTGAGCGGGAGCGCTGGTTTTGTTAGGACGGCGGCTTTCGGCCTTTCGGCGGCGAGCAAAAACACCAGCCCTGAACAAAAAAAGGGGAAATCTCGAACGAGAGCGTTGTTGTTGTTGTTGGGGGGCCGGTTTTGGCGGTCCCCCAAACCGCTCGAACGTGAAATGGAGATGTAGCCGGCGCCTCGGCGAGAGCGCCGGGGCGCCTTTCAGGGGTCCAACAATAATAATTGTCTAGTAATTAACACTCAACAAGAACAGCAGCAGCAACGACAACATTAACAACAACAGCAACAACAACAAGACTAACAACAACAACAACAACAACAACAACAACAACAACAACAACAACAACAGCAGCAGCAGCAGCAGCAGCAGCAACAACAACAACACCACCACCACCACCACCACCACCACCACCACCACCACCAACAACAACAACAACAACAACAACAATACGAAGAAGAATAACAAAAACAACAACAACAGCAACAACAACAATACTAACAACACCGGCAATAAGTTTAAGACTGTTCGCTCTTATCTGCTCGAAGTGTCCGTTGGCGCGTAGTTCCCAAACCCTCGATGCCCGCCCTCTTCGTCTTCGATCGTGCACCTTTTTTCGGGAGCGGCCAAGAGGGGGGTGTCCAAGAGGGGGGGTGCAAATCATGACCGGCGGCATGTGCGCGGCCCAGCGGGGGGGGCCAGGGACGTAATGAAACAAGAAGAGGCGCCATGAAATCTGGGGAAATATCATGGCCCCCGCCATGATATCCACCCCCCCCTAGTCATCACCCCCCTCCCCAGACCACCGACGTCATGAATTTTTCATGACGTCGACCCCCAACGGTCTGGACCCATTCCCCAGGACCGGTTTTTCGTCCTGAGTCGTTTTTTGACGCTCCCGAGGGCCGGTAAGGGCCCCCGGAGGCCGAAAATCATGAAAAACCTCCCGTCGTGATTTTTTCATGACTCGAGGGGGTCTGGGTCTTTTCCGCCCCCGAAGTGGCCATCACCCCCCTCTTTTCCGCCCCCGATTTTGGGGGGGCAGGCCTCTCTTCCCTGCAGGCCGGGCCGGGCCCGGGCAAGCGGGCGGAGCGGCCGCGGGCCGTCGACCTGGCCAGCGGCAGCGCTGATCGGCGGCAACCCGACCCCAAGGGGGACGGACAGGGGACCGACGACGACGACGACGACGACGACGACGACGACGACGACGACGAGCGAAAGCGAGAGCGAGAGAGAGAACGACGGCAGGGCCACGAAAGGCACACCGTAGGCCACGAAGGGCGACGGCGGGGACACGAAGGGAATGCGCATGGGGCCACGAAGAGCGCGAACGAGCGGGGGCCACGAAAGGCAGATTCTAGGGCCACGGAAGGCAACGACGGGGCCACTGAGGGCAGCAACGGGGCCACGTAGGATAGCGAGGGGGCCACAAAGGGCGACAGCGGGGCCAAGAAGGGCATGCACATGGGGCCACGACGGGCGCGAACGAGCAAGGGCCCTTCTATTGGGCCGCGGAGGGCCAGGGCGGGGCCACTGAGGGCAGCAACGGGGCCACGAAGGGCAGCGAGGGGGCCACGAAGGGCAACAGCGGGGCCGCGAAGTGCATGCATATGGGGCCACGACGGGCGCGGACGAGCGGGGGCCACGAAGGGCATACATATATGGGACCACGAAGGGCAGCGAGGGGGCCACGAAGGGCTGCAACGGGGCCACGAAGGGTAGCGAGGGGGCCACGAAGGGCTGCAACGAGGCCACGAAGGGCGGGCAGCGAGGGGGCCACGAGGGGCTGCAACGGGGTCACAAAGGGCAGCGACGGGCCACGAAAGGCTGCAACAGGGCCACGACGGGCAGAAGGGAGCCACGAAAGTCTGCAACGGGGCCACGACGGGCAGCAAGGGGGCCACGAAGGGCTGCAATGGGGCCACGAAGGGCAGCGAGGGGGCCAAGAACGGCTGCAACGGGGCCACGAAGGGCAGCGAGGGGGCCACGAAGAGCTGCAACGGGGCCGCGAAGGGCAGCGAGGGGGCCACGAAGGGCTGCAACGGGGCCACGAAGGGCTGCAATGGGGCCACGAAGGGCAGCGAGGGGGCAACGAAGGGCTGCACCCGAGGCGTGAGGGAGTCATAGGCGTGAACGCGACTCCTGAGCGCCTGAGTGTCGGGAGCGCGGCGCTTGAATAAATTGCGGGAAATTTCAACGCAAGGGCGCTATTCTTGAGTAAATTGCAAACACGTCTCCAGCGAGAGCGCGACTCCAGAGCGCCGAGAGAGCGATTCCTACATAAATTCGCCGGCCCAACGGGCCAGAGGCGTTCTAAGATCTCCGGTAACTGGTAAACCGTATTTCTGGTTCGCGCGCGCGGGGCGGCCCCTGGGGGTCCCTGGATCAAAAGAACCCCGAGAGGAGCCCGAGAGGAGCCCGGGACACGCCGGGGACACTCCCCCAGATCCTCCAGGATCGCCCCAAGAGGGCCCCAAGAGGCCCCCAACACAATCCAAGAGAGGTCCGAGACGCCCGAAGATCGCTCCACGGCGCCCAAGATGGCCTCCAGACGGCCCAAGAGGTCTCCAAGATGACCCAACAAGCCTCCAAGATGCCCCAAGAGGCCTCCAGGAGCACTCCCAAGAGGGCCCTAAGAGGCAAACATCCATGCTTTTTCTTAGGTTTGGGACAGATTTGGGCGTTTCAACCTTTTCGGTTCCCCGACGCCCCTAAACAGCTCAAGAGGCCTCCAAGATCGCCCCAAGAGGGCCCAAGAGGCCCTCAAAAGGGCCCCTAAGACGGCCCAAGACGGCTCCAAGACGGCCCCAGAGGCCTTCAAGACGGCCCAGGAGGGCCCCAAGAACGCCCCCAACACGGTCCAAGAGAGGTCCGAGACGCCCGAAGATCGCTCCACGACGCCCAAGATGGCCTCCAGACGGCCCAAGACGTGTCCAAGATGGCCCAAGAAGCCTCCAAGATGCCCCAATAGGCCTCCAAGAGAACTCCCAAGAGGGCTCCAAGAGGCAAAAAACTTTGCTTTCCCTTTGGTGTTGGACAGATTTGGGCGTTTCAACCTTTTCGGTTCCCCGACGCCCCTAAACGGCTCAAGAGACCTCCAAGATCGCCCCAAGAGGGCCCAAGAGGCCCCCAAGAGGGCCCCTAAGACGGCCCAAGACGGCCCCAAAGGGCCTCCAGGACGGCCCAAGAGGGCCCCAAGAACGCCCCCAACACTACACAGCTCCCGACGCCGCAGCTCCACACTGCAAACGACCACTCGGACAGGCGACCACGGTGCGACATTATGGGCCGGCGGAATGAGCGAAGCGATTAAATTGTAAGGAAGTTCCAAGCGAGAGCGCGATGTCTGAATAAAATGCGACGAAGTCTCAGGCGGGAACGGGGGTCCTTGCTAAATTGTGAGGAAATCTCAAGCGGGAGCCGTTGTTGTTGTAACCCGGGGGCCAGGCGCACAATTTGAGCCTCAAGACTTCCTTGAGAAAAAAGGTTGCGAGCGCCGGGGCACTTCAATTGAAAAACAATATGCACCGGTGGTGGGAGGGATCAACAATAATTGTTCCCCAAAAGTGAAAGTTCAACAACAACAGAAACAACAACAAAAACACAACGACGACGACAACAACCACAACAATAAGGCAAAACG
>CAUYUJ010001348.1:481874-509264 GCA_963575745.1 Prorocentrum cordatum
ACGAAACGTGTGAGGGGTGTGCCGAAATGGGTGCGGTGCCGCCATGCCAACGCAGCCACTGGGGCCCTCGGTGGAGCTCCCTATGGGGCCACGAAACGTGTGAGGGGTGTGCCTGGGTGCGGTGCCGCCATGCCAACGCAGCCACTGGGGCCCTCGGTGGAGCTCCCTATGGGGCCACGAAACGTGTGAGGGGTGTGCCGAAATGGGTGCGGTGCCGCCATGCCAACGCAGCCACTGGGGCCCTCGGTGGAGCTCCCTATGGGGCCACGAAGCGTGTGAGGGGTGTGCCGAAATGGGTGCGATGCCGCCATGCCAACGCAGCCACTGGGGCCCTCGGTGGAGCTCCCTATGGGGCCACGAAGCGTGTGAGGGGTGTGCCGAAGTGGGTGCGGTGCCGCCATGCCAACGCAGCCACTGGGGCCCTCGGTGGAGCTCCATATGGGGCCACGAAGCATGTGAGGGGTGTGCCGAAATGGGTGCGGTGCCGCCATGCCAACGCAGCCACTGGGGCCCTCGGTGGGGCTCCCAATGGAGCCACGACGCGTGTGAGGGGTGTGCTGTGATAGTGGGAGGAGGGAGGGGGCAGAGGGAGGAAGGAAGGAGTGAACGCGGGGCGCTGTCTCTTCAAAACGAGGACCCAACACCACAGGATGGTTGGGAAAAGCAATACCACCACCAATAACAACATCAACAACAACATCAATCATCATTTTCAGACTGTTCGCTCTTTCGGGCGCGCGTGTCTTGCATTCTGTATAGCCCAACTCTCAATACCCGTCCAGTTCGTCTTCGATCGACCCTCTTTCGGGGGAATGTCTTCCTTGTCGGCCACTGACGGAAGTGCGAGGACCTCTCGAGCGAGAGCGCCATTCCTAAATTTGGGGGCCTCTCTGGCCAAAGGCTCTCGGAATACATAAGATTAGGAAATATCAAACGGGAACCCTTGTCGCCGTGTCTGGGCCTCCACCATGTTGCCTGAATTGCGAAAAGGTCTCGAGCGAGAGCGCCACTCCTGAGTTCGGGGGCCTCTCTGGCAAGGGCCTGCGTTCGAGCGGGAGCCTCGTTTTCAGAGGAATTGCAGCTGGCGTCAAGGCGAGAGCGCGCGGAACCGTTTTCAGAGGTCAGCGAAAATTATTATGTTGGAATATATATAGACATGCATACTCAACACCAAAAACACCTCGACCAGCAACAACAACAACGACGACGACGACAACAACACCAACAACAACAACGACATCAATAACCACAACCACAACCACAACAACAACCAATTTCATGACTATTCGCTATTATCTGCTAGCGTACCATCAGCACGTATACCCCAAACCGTCGGTACCCGCCCTTTTCCTTTTCGATCGTACCCCCTTGGGGGTGGATCTGTCTTACCTGCCACGTGTATTTTTACGCAGCCCCTACGGCAGGGGAAAGAGGACGGACAGAAGCAAGGGACGAGCGGGAGGGAGGAGGATAACACGAGAGACAGAGTAGCAAGAGAAGCGCTAGGAGCAGAAAACACGTGGCAGAACCAAACGGGCAAATCGGGAGGGTAGACCCTAACAGGCGGGTCGGGGAGGCCGGCCCCGGCGGCCAGGTCGAGCAGACGGGTTGCTGAAGCGTGCGTCCTGCATAAGTCTCAAGCGATAGCGCAATTCCCAAGTAAATCGCGAGATAAGCCACAGCGCGACTGTGACTCCTGAGTGTCGAAGGCGCGGCGTCTGAATAAATTGTGGGGAAATCCCATCCGAGAGCGCGATGTCTGCAAAATTGCAACGAGTTCCTGCGCGAGAACGCGATTTGGGAATCAATTGTGAGGAAAGATCAGGCGGGAACCGTCGTTGTTGTTGAACATTATTTATTCTAAAGAATAATTATTGTTGGGCCCCCTGGTGCGCGCCCCCCCTGCGCCGCCTAGGCCGCAGCTGCATTTTCATCATTTTCGTGAGGAAGCCTCAGAAAGAGGGTGTGTACAGGATCCGGTTGTTTTGTTGTAATCCGCTTTCCCTCGCAAAAAACAATAGAAAATGACATTTCTTGTTCTAATATAATCGAATTTCAAGAATCCCTTGCAAAAAACAAGGTAAAGTGGACATTCGCGCGCGCAAGACGAAATCCTTCTAAAACCTTAGTATTCGCAGCGATTTTAACATAAAAAAATAAAAAAAAAAAAAAAAAAAAAAAAAAAAAAAAACCAATGGTTTTTCAACAAAAAACTGTCAAAATCTCATCCCGCGCGCTCTTGCGGATTCGTAGGAAACCCAACACTTTTTAAACATTTCTGTCAAACGGGCTTTTGCGAGCAACTTTTTCGAACTTCTGCGACAACGGTTGCGCACCTGCCAGGGCCATCATCCCTGTCAAATAATACCATGCGGGACACATTCGTTTTTTCTTCGCGCGCGCACGCCGAAATCTCCAAAAACCATTGGGCTTCTTAAGAATTTTAGCACCGCGCATCATAAAATCACACGAATCGCACCGTAGGTCCTCGAAAAACACCTGCACGACTTTTCAACGAAGGCTTAACAACTTCTGTGGGTGTACGAACGTAGGCTTAACAACTTCTGTGGGTGTGTACTCCACGCCAGTGTAGTAGCCACGGTCGTCCGCAGGCCACGAAGTGAAGTGTCCGAACGTCATAGGGCGGGAAGCTGGGTGTGGGTGGTGGCGAAGAGTCGTGTGGATATTTGGTAGAGCTTGCACTGCCCCCCCACAAAGTGGGGGTATTGGCTGGCGTCGCATGAAAACCCTGGCACTGGTGAGAACACTGAGCGTTCGGGTAAAGTGATTGTTATTGCTGTTGTTGTTGTTGTTGTTGTTTCAATTATTGTTGTTTCCCCGCTCCGGTAACATATGTGTTGTTTCATTTGAAGTGCCCCTCTCGGGGCTCGCACCAGGTTTTTTGTGAGAGAAAGTCTTCCTCTTCAAACTGCGCCCCTGGCCCGGGGACTACAACAACAACGGCTCCCGCCTGATACTTCCTCGCAATTAACAAAGGAATCGCGCTCTCGCTGGGGATTGCTTCGCAATTCATCCAAGAATCACGCTCTCGCCTGCGATTTCTTAGCAAATCTACTCACGTGCCACGCCATCGCCATTCAGGAATCGCGCTCTCGCCTGGGACGTCCTCATCATTAACTTAGGGATCGCGCTCTCGCCAGAGACTTCCTGGCGAATTGTGCTAGACTCACGCGTTCGCGTAACAGACGTGTTTTTGTCTCCTGAAGTGCCCCTCCTCACTACGTTTGTAAGGGGAAGATTCTTTCTGCTCAAACTGTGCCGCTGGCCCCTGGTTTACAATAACAACGGCTCCCACCTGCAATTCCCCCACAACTTATTCCCAGATCGCGCTTTCGCGAAGGACTTCCTCACAATTTGATGCAGGAGTCACGCTTTCGCGTGGCACATCCCTGCAGCTTATTCGGGCGCCACGTCCTCGACTCTCAGGAATCACGCTCTCGCTGTGGATTTCTTGGAGATGTATTGGGGAATCGCGCTATCGCTCGAGAATTCCTCGCGATTCATGCAGGACGCACGCTTTAGCAACCCGACTGTTCGACCTGGCCGTCTAGGCCCGCCTCTCCGACCCGCCCGTAAGGGACTACCCGCCCGATCTGCCCGTTTGGATCTGCCACGTGCTTTCTGCTCCTAACCCCTCTCCTGCTACTTTCTCTCCCGTTGCATCTTCCTCCCGTTTTCTGCTCCTAAACCCCCCTCCTGCTATTTTGTCTCCTGCTACATCTTCCTCCCGTCCCGTGCCCCTTCCTTCCATCCGTCCTCTCTTTCCCTGCCTTAGGGGCTGCACGAAATACACACGCTGCAGGTACGAAAGATACACCCCGAAGGGGGTACAATCGAAGACGAAGAGGGTGGGTATCGAGGTTTTGGGATATACGTGTTGCGTGGCACGCGAGCAAGGAAGAACGAACACTATTAACATCCTTGTAAATGGTGGTGTTATTACTGTTGTTGTACGCCGGGTGCCAACACAACAACTCTGAGACCCAATCCATGCCCTGATCAAACACAGGGCGCGAGCCTCGGGAAAAAGGCAATTCGATTGAACAGACACAATGTGCCCCGGGAAGGGGGATCAACAATACTGATTCCTCAGTGTTGAATTCCACAACAACAACAACAGCCGCAGTAACAACAACAACAACAACAACAACACCAACAACAACAACAACAATAATAACAGCAACGACAACAACACCACCAGCAATCACAACGACAACAAGCATGGTAGGACTGTTCGGTGTAACCTGCTCGCGTGCCACTCGGCACGTCTATCCAAAACCCTCGATACCCGCCCTCTTCCTCTTCGATCGTACCCCCTGGGGGTATATCTTCTATACCTGCCGCGTGTGATTGGTGCAGCCGTCGAAACAAGGGAAGAGATGACGGATGGAAGGGGGAGGAAGGAGGGTGGAGCACGGAATTCGCAGGAGGGAGGTTAGGAACAGAAGACACGTGGCATGAGTCGCGAGGAGGTCTCGAGCGATAGCACGATTCCCAAGAAAATCGTGAGACAAGCCAGAGCGGCGAAAGCGCGATTCCTGAGTGTCGAGGGCGCGGCGTCTGAATCCATTACACAGAAATCTCGCACGAGAGCGCGATCCCTGCATAATGTGTAAGGAAATCCAGCGTACGAGCACGAATTGGAATCCAATGTCAGAAAGCACCAAGCAGGAACCGTTGTTGTTGTAACTCGGGGGCCAAGGGGCCCAAATTGGTGCCCTCCCGCTTACTTTTTAGAAAATGAACAATATCACGGCGGAAGACCCAACGATGCGCAAATGTGAATACCGCGTTGTGGGTACCGCTTTCGGTGGAGCTCCATATGTGGCCACGAAACGTGTGAGGGGTGTGCCAAAATGAGCGTCGGGCGCAAACGGCCTGTGCCACTGGGGCCTTCGGTGGGGATCCCTGTGGGGCCACGAACCGTGTGACGGGTGCGCCGACAATGGTGGCGGTCCCCCGCATGCGGACCCTGCCACTGGGGCCTTCGGTGGAGCTCCCTGTGGGGCCCCGAACCCTGTTGGGCCACGAACCGTGCGAAATGTGTACCAAAATGAATGGCGGTCCCCGCATGCGGACCGCGGGGCTCCCTGTGGGGCCACGAACCGTGGGTTGGCGGTCCCTCCATGCGGACCCTGCCGCTGGGGCCTTCTGTGGGGCTGCCCGTGGGGCCACGAACCGTGTGAATAGTGCGCCGAAATGGGTGGCGGTTCCCCGCATGCGGACCCTGCCACTGGGGCCTTCGGTGGGGCTCCCTGTGGGGCCACGATCCTCGTAATGGGTTTGCCCAAATGGGTGGCGGTCCCCGCATGCGGACCCTGCCACTGGAACCTTCGGTGGAGCTCCCTATGGGGCCACGGGCCGTGTGAAGGGTGTGCCTAAATGAATGGCGGTCCCCGCATGCGGACCCTGCCGCTGGGGCCTTCGGTGGAGATCCCTGTGTGCCACGATCCTTGTAAAAAATGTGCCTAAATGGGTGGCGGTCCCCGCATGCGTGCGGACCATGCCACTTGAGTCGTCGGTGGAACCCCCTATGAGGCCACGAACCGTGTGAAGGTTGTGGCAAGATGGGTGGCGGTCCCCGCATGCGGGCCTTGCCATTCTGGCCTTCGGTGGAGCTCCCAAAGAGCCACGAAACGCTGTCCTGGGTGGCGTTGGCGCATGCGGGCCCTGCCAATGGAGCCTTCGGTGGAGCCCCCTGTGGGGCCACGAAACGCTGTCCTGGGTGGCGTTGACGCATGCGGACCCTGCCACTGGGAGCTCCCAAGGGGGCCACGAAACGCTATCCTGGGTGGCGTTGGCGCATGCGGGCCCTGCCACTGGAGCCTTCGGTGGAGCTCCCTATGGGGCCACGAAGCCCTGTACTGGGCGGGTGCAACGCAGGGAGGTGACGAGGCGGATGGGAGGAGGGGGGAGGGGGAAGAGGAATGGGAGGAAGAGAAGCTCCTTGCGGGGCCACGATCCTTGTGAAGTGTGTGCCATAATGGGTGGCGGTCCCTGCATGCGGGCCATGCCAATGTGACCTTCGGTGGGGCTCCCTGCGGAGCCACGAACCCTGTGAGGGGTGAGCCAAAATAGGCGTCGCGCGCATGCGGCCTGTGCCACTGGGGCCTTCGGTGGGGATCCCTATGGGGCCACGAGCCGCTGTCCTGGATGGCGTTGACGCATGCGGCCTGTGCCAGTGGAGCCTTCGGTGGAGCTCCCTATGGGGCCACGAAACGCTGTCTTGGGTGGCGTTCACGCATGCGGGCCCCGCCACTGGAGCCTTCGGAGGAGCTTCGTGGTGGTTGACGCATGCGGGCGGTCCCAGTGGGACCTTCGGTGGAGCTCCCTATGGGGCCACGAAGCGCTGTACTGAGTGGGTGAAGCGCAGGGGGGAAGGGCTGTGCTGGGTGGTGGTTGACGCATGCGGGCGGTCCCACTGGGACCTTCGGTGGAGCTCCCTATGGAACCACGAAGCGCTGTACCGGGTGGATGAAACGCAGGGGGAAGGGCTGTGCTGGGTGGTGGTTGGCGCATGCGGGCGGTCCCAGTGTGACCTCCGGTGGAGCTCCCTATGGAACCACGAAGCGCTGCACTGGGTGGGTGCAACGCAGGGAGGAAAGGCTGTGCTGGGTGGTGGTTGACGCATGCGGGCGGCACCACTGGGCCCGTCGGTGGAGCCCCCTGTGGGGCCACAAAACGCTGTACTGAGTGGGTGAAACGCAGGGGGGAAGGGCTGTGCTGGGTGGTGGTTGGCGCATGCGGGCGGTCCCATTGGGACCTTCGGTGGAGCTCCCTATGGGGCCACGAAGCGCTGCACTGGGTGGGTGGGTGCAACGCAGGGAGGAAAGGCTGTGCTGGGTGGTAGTTGACGCTTGCGGGCGGTCCCATTGGGACCTTCGGTGGAGCTCCCTATGGAACCACGAAGCGCTGCACTGGGTGTCTGAAACGCAAGGAGGAACACGCTGTGCTGGGTGGTGGTTGGCGCATGCGGGCGGTCCCATTGGGACCTTCGGTGGAGTTCCCTATGGGGCCACGAAGCGCTGTACTGGATGAGTGCAACGCAGGGAAGCGGGAAGAGGGGGAGAAGGGGGAGGAGGGAGGAGGAACGCGAGAACCGTCTCTTCAAAATGAGGACCCAAACCACAAGATGGTTGGGAAAACAATTGGCCTGACAAAAGACCCAACCATATGCAGCTGCGGGTGCCGCTTTCGGTGGGGCTCATGACCGCCCAAGAAGCCTCCACGATGGCCCCTGCCCAAGAGCCCCCCCATGAGGGCCCCACGATGGCCCAAGAGGTGACGCGATGCCCCACGAGGCATACATGACGGCCGAAGAAGGCCTCCAGCAGGACACAAAGCGGGCTTGGAAATCTTTTAGACTGTCCAAGACGGCTCCACGACATCCCCAAGCACTCACCGTACAATAAGAGGGCCTTAAGACGGCGCTAGTGAGCCCCAAGACGGCGCAAGAGGGCCCCAAGACGACCCCCAAAGGGCCCCACGGGACCCCCAATACTGACTCGCCTCACAGGAGGCCAAGGCAATCCCACGACGGCCCAAACGAGTTCCATGCGAGCTCGAAGTCGAAAGGTGTAACATGTGACGGCAATCCTCTTCCTCCTCCTCCTCCTCCTTCACCTCCTGCTCCTGCTCCTACGCCTGCTCCTGCTCCTCCTCCTCCTCTGCCTTCTCGTCATCATCGTCATCACTAGCATCAGCTTCAGCCTCCTCCTCATCCTTCTCCTCCTCATCAGTATCATCATCAGCAGCATCATCATGCTCATCATGTTCACCATGCCCATCATAGCAGCATCATCATCATGATCAGCAACATCATCATCATCATCACCACCATCATCTTATCAGCACCGTCATCATCCTCCTCATCACCATCAGCATCATCATCATCGCCCTCATCATCATCGTCACCGTCTTCGTCATCACCATCATCATCACCACCAGCATCAGTATCATTATCAGCATCATCACATTCATCGTCATCAGCAACAACAGCGTCAACACCATCACCATCACCATCACCATCACCACCAACATAATCATCATCATCTTCAGCACCATCAGCAGCATCATCATCCATCATCATCATCATCATCATCATCATCATCATCATCATCATCATCTTCAGCGTCATCACCATCATACTCATCATGAGCATCATCAGTACCATCATCAACAATATCATCCTAAACATCATCAGCGTGAACATCAGCATCAGCATCCTCATCCTCATCCTCGTGTCCATCCTCATCATCACCAGCATCATCACTATCACGGTAAGCGTCATCGTCGTTATCAGCATCACCACCGTCCCCACCACCATCATCACCACCATCACCATCACCATCACCTTCATTATCATCATCATCAGCAGCATCATCATCATTATCATCATCATCATCATAATCATCATCATCGTCGTCATCATTATCATCATCAACAACATTATCATCATGATCAAAAGCACATCTCTCCAACCCTCGAACAATCGCCGCCCAGAATGCTCGGCTGGCACGGTGGCGGGACTTGCCGCAGGCAGTTGGATTTTCCTACCAGCGCCGCACTAAGCCAGAATAGGTGGGGCCAGAATAGGTTGGGCCACATCGCCAATGCAACGCCGATGGGTCAGCGACGTCGGGACGGAGAAACTCGGACTCGGGATCGTGCCGAATCGCCGATACGTCGGCAATGAGGCGCGGCGATGAGGCGCGAGGCCTCGACCCCATCTGTTCTGGCTCCATCGGGGGCCTGGATGATGGTAACTATAAGCTGACAGTCGCACTGACACATCTAAGTAATAGTTCGAGCGGAAAACGCAACACCACACGACGATACAAGAATTCGAGCTTAACCTCAAAAGAAACAGCAACGGAAGCCAGGCTCAATCTCACACTAAACTCGAAGCATCGGCTGCAAGCTACAAAGAAATCAGTCGAAGTCAAGGCTAGAGAGAGAGGTACTTTCAACACTAAGCACTGATTGCGAGCCAGGGCCCCAGTATTACTACGTCAGTCTAGCTGGGCAGTTGCTGACCATGGAGATGTAGCTACATTACTGCTAAACTGAAAAATACTGCATGCACGGGCGCACGGGAATGCAACCTCAAATCACAAGAGATGCAACTATGAAAGCACATCGCATTTTGCACTGGATAGGACCTGACATGAAAATATCAAGCTCATACCAGGGCAACCGCCACGGCACCACGGCATCATAATATAACACGACCAACGCGGCATGCCAACAATAACAGAGAAGGTCACAGCCTACGGCAGAGCTCATCTAAACTTCAAGCCAAATACCGATGGAACGACAGTGAAAACAATTAACAAAACAATGGTGAACCCTGGTGCAACGGAACCGCGACACCACTCAACTACGACACCACGACACGACGACATTTCGACACTACGCCACTGGGACACCGCGACATCACGACATGGCGAGATCGCGCGTCATGCACAACACGAACCTGCAAGACTACACGTTCCAAGTCGGGGGCTTTCTCGTTGAGACTTACACACACACACCTCATCCAGAACTCGGCATGCGCAAAGCAGAGCTGTTTATAAGCATCCATGAATGTGGTCTCACAATCAGTCAGAGGAGCACCGACAAAGCCGCCCGCTCCCGCCACCAGCAACCGGCTAGTCGCTCTCACCACTACGTCACTACGTGCGCAATGCTGGATTGCCTTCATCCGCTACTCAAAATGCCCCGCCAAATCAGGGGCGCGGCGAAGGCATGCCAGGCATGCCAGGCATGCCCGCCTTGGCCATCATGGCAGCGAGCCCTGGCATGGAGCCACCACAGCCTGGCATGCCGCCCAATCCTGGCATGGCGGGCAGACCCCCTGGCTTCGCAAGCGCGGCCATGCCGGGTAGGGCACCGAGGCCGGGGAGGCCCGGGAGGCCTGGGAGGCCTGCGGGCCGCATGCCGGGCAAGCCCGGGAAGCCGCCTGGAAGGCCTGGAAGCATGCCGGGACGAAGCCCCGGGAGACCCGGCAACCCGCCCATCAGGCCAGGCAGGCCCGGGGGCGCCGCCGCCTTGGCCGGTGCCTTGGCCGTCGCCTTGACTTTCCTCGGTTTGTCCGTCTCAACGAGCTCGTCCTTGCCCATCTCCTCCGGCTGCACATAGAGGACGTTTGTGCCACGAAGCACGATGAAGCCGAGCATGCGTTTCAGCTCCTTGCCCTCGGGCTTGCCCTTGACCTTATACTTGCGGTACTCCTCGGTGTTGCAAAGGACGAGGTTTACGTGGCGGTCCACGGCCATGAGCACACCAACCAATACTCGGCCATCTGTCAGCGTGACGCTCACGCGCCAGTTGAAGAAATTCGCCAGGCGGCGGCGGACTTGCTTGACCTTTCCCATGGCCAGCTGGCGAAACTGTTCTTCCTTCAAAGACTGTCCAGCCGGACTGGCTAGAGCCAATGGCTAGGTGCTACGGACTCCCCTCCCCCCCTACCCTCGCATCCCTTCCCCTGATCCTCTCCCCAAACGGCCAGGGCCGCCTGGCTGATGCTGGACTGGACCCTCTTGGCCTCATCCCCTTTCACGTCTACAACAAGGCTTCTGCTTACGAGAGGGGAGCAGCAATGTCACGATACTCTGTCGCACGAGGCCCCTCCCACGCTAGGCTTCCTCTCCACACTCCCCCGTAGGACTCCACGAAAGGAGGAGACTGCAGGAAGCCATTCATGAAGTAAGGATCTGCGCTGTCGCCCTGACGGTTCGACCACTCTTGCACACAACGGTGTTCTTGCTCCAACAGGCGAGTCCTGCCGCCGCCCTCCGTCTCGAAGCTCGATGCAATGCACTTGAGATTTGACCCCCTTCCATCCCTGAGCCTCCCTGTCTCCCTCACCTTCCGCCCTGCCTCCCCGAGGTCCTTTCCCTCTCCTCGCTCCCGCCTTCCCGTCTCCACCCCGCCCTCCCTCCCTCCCCTCCCATCCTTGGGGGCGGCCAAGAGAGGGGTGTCCAAGAGGGGGGGGGTGCAAATCATGACCAGCGGCATGTGCGCGGCCCAGCGGGGGGGCCAGGGACGTCATGAAACAAGAAGAGGCGCCGTGAAACCTGTGGAAATATCATGGCCCACGCCATGATACCCACCCACCCCTAGCCATCACCCCCCTCCCTCCCTCCCCTCCCATCCCCCCCTAAAACGACGCGAAGATCGGGACAAAATCGGATCGGGATAACTCGAAATCTCTGAGAATCGGCGGGTTTGGAAGGTGTACTGGGCGCCGCGGCCGCTCCAGAGCGTTCCGGAACGCTCTGAGAGCGCTCCGGAACGCTCTGGAGCGATTGATCCCGATCCTAGCCCTGTTTTACCCCCCCCTCCTTCCTGCGCCCCACTCCCTGCCTCACTGAGTCCCCCCCTCCCTTCCCGGGCCCGTGAACCCAGCAGCACGCCTCGAGCAGGTCGCCCATGCCGGCCAGCGCTGCCGCCTGGCCGCGGGCCGCGGCCAGACGACACGCAGCAGCCGAGAGGCAGGGCCGCGCGAGCCGCCCGCTGGAAGTGCAGGCCCGTGGAGAACAGAAGGGGCCCTGGGACACACAGATAAACGCACACACACACAC
The DNA here is from genome assembly GCA_963575745.1 of Prorocentrum cordatum. Classification (NCBI taxonomy): domain Eukaryota; class Dinophyceae; order Prorocentrales; family Prorocentraceae; genus Prorocentrum; species Prorocentrum cordatum. The sequence continues at coordinate 493,481 of CAUYUJ010001348.1, forward strand.
AAATAACAGGATTCCCCACATTTTCACATACTTTCTGGGTCTTTGCATTCCCCCCCACCACCCATATTTTCCCATATTTTTCCTGGGGGTCGACGATGAATTGTGCCTGTGTGTGTTTTTTCCCTCCTCAAACATGGGAAGAGCGGCCGGGCGGACGAACAGGGGAAAGGGAGGGCCAATGGGGCAGCGAGACCAGCGCCGGAAGCGGCCATGTCATGTCTCGGGGCGGGCGCCTGGCGGCGGTGCCGACACCAGCTGCGTGCAGCAGAATTGGGAATCCCCCCCCTTCCCCGGCCCCCTCTGTCGTCCGACCCCAGAGTGGAGGGTGCACTCCCCGAAGGTACTGCCCACACGCCCTGGATGCGCAGACCCCCGCGCCCGGGGGCTGACAGAGCGTGTGCTCGGCCCGGGGCACTCTTCCAGAGGAGGACGAGGGGCCAGAGGAACTCGGCCCTCCCAAAAGAACTCGTCCAGCCCCGTTGAGAGCGGAGGGGGCCCAGAGCGACATCCCCGAGCCGCCTCGCAGCGCCCCGCGCGGCCATCGGAGTACCTTGCTGCTGCTGCTCTTCCCCCAGTGACGCAAGACATTGTCCAAATGGTCGCCAAGAGGCCCCTCTGGCCTCGATACTCTCCCCAACAAACGCCCAAAACGATGCCAACCATGCAAACTACATGGGCAGAAGACTTTGATCCGCCACCGTGCCCCCTCTCACGCTCTGGCGGGGAGAAATGAGGGCTGTGGTAAGATATCAGCCATTCTCGAAGCATCCCCCCCCCGTAGCGCCAACTCGCATGTACCACCACCCCCTCACGAAATCCTCTGAACGCTCCGACGTCACCCCCTCGGTCTCCAAAGCATCCAAGGTGGTCTCCAAAACGGCCCGACAGTGACCCAACGATGCCCAAGAGGCCCAAAAAGACTGCCCAGGAGGCCTCGAGAGGCCCCAATAGAGGCGCCAAGAGAGGATCCAGACAGACCAAGTCATTGATCACGATGCAAGCATTCAATGTTCGTTGCTCCCCAGCTTGTTTGACTCAAGACGGCCTCGAGAGTGCCCAAGAGGTCTCAAGGCTGCCCCAGTGTGGCTCAACAGTATCGGAACATGGTATTGTGGCCCAAGAAGAGACTGAGAGGGCCTAACAAAGTCAGGGAGACGCCCAAGAAGGCAAGGACGGCATCCAGACGACTCAAGAAGACCCAGAGACGCACCCAGAGACACCCAAGACGCAACCCCCACCAGAAGGGGCCAAGACTACCAAAGCCATTGAAGCAACTCTGAGCTAGAACAACAATTCATACCAATTCATGCACGCGCGAAGAGGAATGACAACCCCCGAATACATCAAGCAAATATTCCAACGACCCGTAATCCGTCTTCATACGAACACAATATGATCATCACAAACTGGAGGTGGCGGCACAACTGTCGCCCTGTAAGAAAAGAACGGCTGCCCCGGCTTATACGTCCAATACAGACCATCCGTACCATGGAATGTCGATCGGCCGCTAAGCAACGCCAGCGCGAGACCTCCGATCTCGGCAACGGCATGTCCTGGCCCGTGACAGTGAAGATAAGGGAGTTTGGTGACCGCTGCGGTTTCATCGATGGTTGCGATGCGAGCTCGAGATTACCAAGATCTCACGTTGAGCTCGCCCTTATTAGTATGCAACCCATCGGTCTTGTTCCATATCGCCGTGCGGCTTTTGGAATTCAGCGCCGGCACGAAGAACGTGCTGTCGAACTTGTCAGCCGTGAACGCGATTGTGGAGTTCAGACGGGGCTGCGCAGGTTCACGAAACCCACGCTGGCGTGGAAGTGCCCTATCCCGCCTCCCAACGAATATAACTGTTATTGGCACAAGGGGGACAAGTTCCAAAACACATCAACCTTGTCATTGTGCTCAGCGCGCGCCATCCGCGCTGGCCTGAGAGTACGCTGGCGGCTCTGGCAATGGCAGTGGTGGCATGGGCTTCTCGGCGTCAAGACGTCCGTCGCCGCAACGCTGCTCCGAGTCGGCGGCCTCATTCCTCGCAGCTCAAACCTGGAATGCAGCCATCGAACCAACAAGGCTGTTAATTACGGATGCGAACACCGTCTGTTCGCACATCCTCCGTCAAGCGTGTGAGGAGCCCCCTGATACTCCTGACGCCGTTGAGGGCTTCGATCATGGCCATTCCATCTGGCCGCGAGACGTTGCATGCTTCCATTACAGCAGGGATGCCGCCCATCATGTCAGCAAGGCTTTGGAGGCCATCGGGCAAGTCTCGCTTCCACATCTGACTGGGCGCAGTCTCCGCGCCTCGCAGCGCACCATCGGCGCCAAGCCCGCTGCAGTCTGCTCGCGCGGCAGCTGCACGCCCAGAGACGATTGCACGCACCAAGTAGCCGCGAGAAAAAAAGGCCAATCACAATTTCAACCTCGTGACGCGAACCCCAATGTTTGCTTGAGCCAAGGCGGGTTGACCCAAAACGGCACTACGGATTGCAACGACGATGGTGGTGCTGGCGATGATGGCGCTGGTCTTGTAAAATTCTGATTGGCATGGTATGCTCATTATAGGATTTCGCCGGACGAAGTCATCTATTTCTGCAATCGAGCCGCAAGGCACTCAGTGGAACGTCCGAATCCACTTGCTGGTCGAAGATTTGAAAGCGTACTGGCCCCAAGCGGTACATCGGTTTTCGCTTCGGCTCGAGTCGTGCGTGCAGGCGAGGCGGTGTGAAGGCGATGATGTGGCTGCCAAGGCTAAGGCCAAACCCCGTGGGTTGCCCCGTGGAACCCCATGGTTGTTCCGTGGGTCGTCTCGTAGGTTACCCCGTGGTTGTCCCGCGGTTGTCCTAAGATTGCCTCGATTATCCTCGGGGATGTCCCGTGGGGAATGCATCTGTGAATGCAAATCCAATTCAACATCGGAATGCAAATCGAAATGCGTACGAGTTTAATTCCAAAACCATGGCAGATCAAAACGCATACCAGCATGACAGTCCACATCAACAATAGAACACACATCGAACGAACATCAAACCACGTCGAACAACGAATCGAACTGCACATTAAATTGCACTCGAAATGGCACAACAAATGCAAAGCGGAGCGCATAGCAAGGTGCAAACCAACATTGGCATCGAAATGCACACAGGCATGCACAGCAAATGCACGCAGACGTGTGCACAAAATGCATGTACACATACAGACCGGCATGCAAACAAGGCGGACCGACATGCAAATCGATGAACAACCCTGCACATAATCGAACTCTAAATCGACATGTACAACGAAATGAACATATATGTGAAATCGACATGCAACTGAACCTTCCAATCGTATTGCACTCGGCATGTATATCGAAATACACATCGGAAATGACATAGACTATCAAATTGCTCCGGCCTCCCGGCCTCCCACTGACCCGACAAATGGTCTATGAAAGATTTGCTACGTACGAGATGTCGGTCGCGAACTCCCAGAATTCCTGGGCGCCCTTGGGGTTTCTCGTAAGACTTGTCCGGAAGCCTCGGGAGCGTTTTTTTTTTCCTCGACGTCAGGACCAACATCTGATGGTAAGATGTGGCGTACAGCGAATCCATACTTAATGATCCGTCGCAGAGAGCCAACTGTCTCGTACTGCCCCGCGTGGGCCACGCTGCCAGGGTGCTGCGCAGCGGGGCTTCCTGCGCTGCGCGTGCCAAGCAACGTCTCGGATGCTAGCTGAAAAGGTATTCGGCCGCTTCATCCTCGGCGACTGTATCGAACTCAGGTGAGGCCTCCACCTCACGTAGCTCCTCTGCTTGTGCAGGCACGGCTGTGGGGAGAGGTGGAGGCACGTCGGAGGCGGGAGGGTACGTGACCGTGACCGTGCTACTGCTAGCAGGGAGGGCTTCGCCTCGGACAAAAATAACACGGCTCTGGATTGTGTCCTCTCCGTTTGTGCTTGCATTGTGCCGTGCAGGCTCGCTCTGGCAAAGGAACGGGTTCACTACTCGGGCGTCTTCGTCCCGTGGTCTACCTCCTCCTCGAGCCAGTCCGGGTGTCCCTCGGCCACGCCCCTGTGGTGGACCGCCTGGCCCTTGGCCGCGAGAGCGCGGTTGATCAGGTCTCGGCCCTCCCACGTGGGCGCGCCGATCACCAGCTTCGTCTTGGTGTCGTCGTGGCTTTTTTCGAGACGCACAATGGAGATGACGTCGAGGAGATCTTCCTTGCTGATCTCCGCCTTCGCCTCGATATCGTCGGGGTCCGCTCGGAGCAGGTAGTTCCGAATGGTTTTCTTCATAGTGCCGCCCACGTCGCACTTGTGCAGTCCTTCCAAGGCCGCCAGCGCGAGGGCAGGAGCTGGCGGCCCTATCTCCTGCATGCGTTTCTTGTCCTCTAGGGTGCCGCTCTTTTTGAGGGAGTCCAGGGTGTGCTTGTAGCCCTCGAGCTCCTGCGTGATGGCTGTGATGGCTGTGATGGCCTCGGGAGCGTGGTTTTGAGTACAGACTGCAAGTGCTCTAATGTGCTCGCGGGGGCAGATCCTGAGGCGGCCCTCCTCTTGGGAACTGATCGGGATGTGTGGTTCGATTATGAGTGCCCGAAGCGTTTCCGCGCACGGCAACTTCACGAAGGCTTCGAAAGTCCCCCAATCGGACGACCCAAAGCGGCCTAAAAACAATCCCAAGGCCTCAAGATATTTCTGCCGAGCTTATTGGCGACACCACGGTAAACAGAACCATCTCGCCCCACGATGCCCCAGAGCACCCTGAGGCCCGCGGGCACTGCCACACCGAGACTGGAAAGCCTGAAAAACTTGTGGTGGGGAACGTTAGTGGGGACCAGCTCAGGGGGGAGAGCAACGAGCAGGAATCGGCGATACAGCGCCGATCGATGGGTGATAGGCCCCCGGTAGTGGATCCACGCCCCTCCCTGGGCGGGGTAGGGCGATGAATGGGCGGCCCACTGAGCCCGTCTCCTCTCGAGCCCCCCTTTTGAGCTCACCTCCCCACGACGGCGGCGACGGCGCCGGCGGGCGGCATGGCGGGGCGGGCGCGCCGCGGCCGCGCCCGCCGCGTCCAGCGCGGCGTCGTCCGGCATGACAGGGCCGGCATCTGCGGCATGCGGCGGCGCGCCCCGGCCGGGCAGGGAGGGGCCCCAGAGGGCCCCTCCCCACCCCACCCTCGGGAACGGGGAAACGCCTCCTCCTCCTCCTCCTCCTCCTCCTCCTCCTCCGCCTCCTCCTCCTCCCCCCTACCAGCAGCGCGGGGGGGGGGCTGGGAGGGGTCCTGCTGGTGTGGTCCCCCCTCCCCGCTCGAGACGTCGCCCATGCCGAGCACGGGGAGGCGTCGTGGGCCTCCTCGCTGGAGGCGTTGCCCCTGGAGGAAAGATAACTATGCACATACACCGATTCTGGCCAGGCCCATCCTGAGCCCAGGATCGGTGCATACGCCCACCTACCTTGGCCAGGAAGGCATATGCATCGATCCTGGGTCAAGGGTGGACGTTGTCAGGATCGGTGCATGTGCATAGTTCTCTTCGCCCGATTACCCCTGGAGGTGGTGGTGGTGGTGCCGTTTCTTTTGCCTCCGACGTCCCACCCCCGCCGCGAGGAACGCGTCAGCCGCCACGTCAGGCCGAGACCACCCAGACCAGTCCTGGCGAAGTGCAAGCGCATGCTGTCGATGGAGGGCCGCCGCGGCCGTGCAAAGTCTAGGGACCACGCGGGGGTCGAGCGCGCGGGCTGCTCTCGTGGGCACCCGAACCAAAAACTCCGCCCACCCTCTCAAGCCATGTGCAGCCCCAAGCTGACAGCAAAGACCCCTGGCCCTCAGTCCCTTCTCAATACGATGTGAGACTGACCCCCCGCGGTGTACGGCCCCCAGCTGATGGTACAGGACCCTGGCCCGGATCCCTTTCTAATGCGATGTGGACCTGCCTTGAAAACCAATGCCTCAACCCATCCTCTGCGCGTCCGGCGGCGCACCACGCGCGACAACTGGTGGCGCGTACGCCCCCCCAAGGCAACGGGGCTGGCCACGGATCTGCGGTACGAAAGCCACCCTCGAGGAACGTTCGGCATCCAGAGAGGCAGAAGACGAAGGATAACGATGCTTGTTTGCCAATTACAGACATGCATTACAAAGCAAAGTGCGCGCACTCGCTTCTTGAGCTGAAGCCATCACGTGCTTCGTGCGCACTCGAGCTGCACCTGCACCTTTCTTGGAGCCTAATGCGTAGAGCGGTGGAAGACACGGCCCCGAGCGATCGGAAACCGGGAAATACGGCACCGATGCAGTCGCAGCAACTTCTACGGCTTTCGCGATAGAACGGCCGTGTTGGGACCCTCCTGGGTTCATCTTGGGAACGTCCGGGCACACTTGCGGGCCGTCTCGCGTCTTCTCCGGGCTATCCTGGGGAGAGGGAGGGCCACTCAGGACTCCTTTGGGGCTCAGATGCGGGAAACGTGGTAAAGCGTTCAAGGTGACAAATCTAAACTGCGTTGAATTTACATGAATCGCGTGGGGTCGTCGTGGGCTCATCTTGGGACCCGTGGATGAGCTCCTGAGATCCCTTCGAGGCATCATGGACTCCTCCGTTTGTTGGTGTGAAGCACTCATAGGTGGAGAGGCACTCATAGGCGCTCTGACTCCTCTTTTTCGAATCGATTCGTGCCGCCCCTATCGTCGTCGAGCGGTGAAAAGGAGACTGCCATAACCGACGCTGGAGAAACAATCTTGCAATCGTAGCCCTCGCCGTTCTCCGCAAGGCAAGCCCAAGATTAGGAATCCACAACCTCGCGACCGACGCTTGGCTGGTCGTGAAAGAACATCCGGCCATCCACATCAGACAAGTATGGAAAATGGTTGCCTTTCACGAGGGCAATCCATATTTAGCGACCCTATCAGCGCTCAGCGCCCCCTGGGGTAGACAGAAGTGGCACTCAATGTGAAACAATGTCCTACACCGGCCGCCAGCCGCTGCGGCTGTCAACCATCGGTCCACAGAGTGTTATTCGCTGGCCAGCCAGGCTGTGACATTGAATCGATCAGCCTGACTTCCAAAATGGTGGCTTAGCCTCCAATCGGAAGTAACGTCTCGAACATGGTTGTTTCGTTTGCTCATGCGTGCTATTGGCCTTGCCTAGCCTCTGAACTGGTGGGTCGGGCTTTCAATTAATATTGCAAGCGTGTGAGATGTCTACTTGTCTTCGTATTAGAGCGCTTCGCCGAGTCGATGGCCTAGCCCCTGAACCTTCTGGTGTGGTCTCCCACTGGGGACCCCGTATCGTTTGCTTCGCCACACGTCCCAACCAAGACCCGCTCGTCCTGGCAAGTGGACCGAACCGCATCCAGCCGTGGCCACGGGGGGTGGGGGCATCCCAGACAGCTACTTCGCTGCTACGAAAGTTCGGCCAACATTCAGCGCCTCCGGTTAGGCGACGGGGCACCGGTACAGCGTTGTCAGTGACGTTGCGCCCGCGACAAAAGAGGAGACGTCAAAGGGGCCCGTTAGGCCGCGGGGCCCCAGAACAATGTTCTGGTCAGGCATTGTTTTGCTCAAGTGTCGGGCCAACCTCCCCCTTTCGAATTCGAACCCGATGGTTTCGAAATCAAATCGAGATCGTTGTTTGGAGGAGATATCAAGCGAAAACCAAACTTTCGAAATCTCTGAACACAAATACAAATGCCAAACGGTGTTGTCATTTCGAATCGACGGTTTCGCTGGAGACCTCCTCAAACAAACAATGTTGAACGATTTCGAAACTTCCGGGTTCGACTTCGAAACGGCGCTTCCGCCCAAGGTCTCCTCCAGACTAGATTTCGAAACATGTCTAGTTTGATTTCGAAATGGCGCTCCCATCCTCCCGTCATCGAATTCAAAGCCTTTCGGCTTCGATTTCGCAATGGCGCTCCCGCCGAAGACTTCCTGAAAACTAGAATTCGATTCCATGCTGGCTTGATTTCGAAATGGCGCTCCCACCCAGGACTTCCCGGAACATCAAGGCCGGCACTTCTTCAGCTCGACCTCGCAGTTGTGCTCCCGCCTAAGACCTGTCTTGGTGGAAGCACGAAACGGGTTTAAACTTTCGCACCGCCGATGTAATGAAACACTTGGAGAGGCAAACGCGAGGACTACGACCTCCGAGCCAGAGGTTTTGGAGAACCCTGCTCACCTCGGGAAGAGCCCGCGAGGAGGTGATGCGTGCTCCCCCCGGAGGGCCCTCGCCACCTCGGCAGCTCGTCTTCCTGCTCCTTCTTCCCAGACCTCATTCATCGTGATCTTTCCACAACGTGGACCTCAGAGGAGGTCTGGGCCCCCTCCCGGGCACCGCACTCTCGTCCCGAGCAGTGCCTTGGAAAGTCATCCTCACTCTTTCCCTCGACGCGCCCTCCCTCGAGGGTGCAAAAGTCCCTGCGCCGCAGCCTGCGGCCGGGTCGCCAGCGTCGCCTTCCTGCGGCCGGCGGCCGGTGGAGGCCGCGGACGGGCAGGATGGGCACGCTGCGTGAGGGGCGGGGGCGGGGGCCAGCGGCTGCTGCGGCTGCACAAGGCAGCAGCATAATCGGCAGCCGCGTAAGCGACGGTCTCGGTGGCAGGATGGGCAGCAGAAGCAAGGGGGGGAGTCACGAGGGTGAGCAGGAGCAGGAACGACAGGAGGAGCAAGAGCAGGACTGACAGGATGGGGGGGAAGAGAGGGGGGAGAGGAGCAAGGGACGGACGAAAACGGGAGGATGGGGGGAGAAGGCGGCAGATGACGAAGGCTCACAACTGACCTGCTCGATCGACGAACGAGATTGTGCCCCCACTTTCCACAGAAGGGAGGATAAGGAGTTTTAACAAGACAAGCAGTGGGAGTTCGCAACACCACGCCCAAAGACTAGAAGTGCGGGGCATTTCAACCTGTAGGAGCTAATCTGTCAGCTCAATGGGGGCTGGTTAAATAACCTTCAACATCGAAACGTCCTCATTTCCCGCTTCATGTTCACCCCCCTCCTTTTCTCTTTTTCCCGCCGACCTCCACAGTTACGCATGGTGAGAAGTACTCTCCACTCTCCCCTGACACTGTGCAGCGAGGACGGCGCCTGTGCACACGCACACGCGTGAACCCTAACGGGCGGGTCAGGCCAGGCGGACGGACCCGAACGGGCGGGTCGGGCCGGGCGGGCGGACCCCAACGGGCGGGTCGGGTTGGGCCAGCGGGACATTCAAGTGCGGGGCATACACGAGCGAACACGCGTGAACCTTGACGGGCGGGTCGGGCCGGGCGGGCGGACCCCAACGGGCGGCTCGGGTCTGGTGAGCGGACCCTCGCGGGCGGGTCGGGTCGGGCGGGCGGACCATATGAAAGTGTGGAGCGTACACGAGCGAGCACGCGTGAACCCTATCGGGCGTATCGGATCGGGCGGGCGGACCCTAACGGGCGGCTCGGGTCGGATCCGGCAGACCCTAACGGGAGGGTCGGGTCGAGTGGGCGGGACATAAAATTGTGGGGCGTACACGAGCGAGCACGCGTGAACCCTAGCGGATCGGGCGGGCGGGCCCTAACGGGCGGTTCGGGTCGGGCGCGGACCATTAAAGTGCGGGGCGTGCACGAGCGAGCACGCGTGAACCATAACGGGCGGGTCGGGCGGAGCGGGCGGACCCTTGCGGGCGGCTCGGGTCGGGCGGGCGGACCCTAATGGGCGGGTCGGGTCGGGCGGGAGGAACATTAAAGTGTGGGGCGTACACGAGCGAGCACTCGTGGCGGGTCGGGTCGGGCGGGCGGACCCTAACGGACGGCTCGGGTCGCGCGGGCGGGACATTCAAGCGTGGGGCGTGCACGAGCGAGCACGCGTGAGCGCTTTACAAAAAATGTTCGGCGATGACGGGCGTCATGGGGGAGGGGCGGGGGGGGAATATGACGTAACGCCCCCCCCCCCGCCGTGTGGCTTTGGCACCACAGCCGCGCCCGCGCGCACCACAACGATGAGCGACGACCGACAACCAGCGAGCGACGACGACGAGGACGACGACGAGGACGTGGACGACGACGCGAGCAGAATGTAGGTGGCGATCTGCCCCACCGCGCACGTGTCCACTACAATGCTCGCGTGCACCACAGCGTGCGCGTGTACACCACAGCGCCTGCGTACACCGCGACAGCCGTGTGCACCGCAGCGCCTGTGTACACCACAGTGCTTGCGTGCACCACAGCGCCGGTATACACCACATCGAATGCGCACACCGCAGCAACCGCGTGCAACACAGCGCATGTGTACACCACAGTGTTTGCGTCACCGCAACGCCCGTGAACACCACGTCGCCTGTCTACACCACAGCATCCGAGTGCAACGCGGCACTGGTGTACACCACGGAACATGCGTGCACAGGACAGGCAGAAGGAGCATGTCTGTGAGGATCTGCTGCGGACAGCTACACGCCACGCCAGGGAAGTGCAGATAATAGAATGCGACGTTTTTCCCTCCTCCCTCCTCCTCCTCCCCCCCCTCCTCCTCCACCTCCTCCTCCTCCTCCTATTCCTGTTCCTCCTCCTCCTCTTCCTCCTCCCCCTCCTCTTCCTCCTTCTCCCTCACCCTTCCCCCCTGTCGTGCGGGTCGGCACTACAAACATGTGCGCATCTCAGCGTGCACAACTGGATGGTCCATTTAATCAACCCAGTTGGTTCTCGGAGGGCCATATTGTGCTGGAGCCTCCTGGACGCAGATGGGAAGAGTTAGGATGATGCGGGCGGACTCTGTAGGACTCGTAGATTCCAGCGGCGCTCCTTTTTCCATAAGGACTCCTTTCCAAACCCTGTACAAAACAATTTGCTGCTGTGGATCCCACAAGCGTTCCATTTCGTCATAGGGTTACTTCTAGAATTCTATATGCCACAATGGTCCTATGTTGCACACGGCTGCCGTGGTGCACATATGCGCCGCGGTGTACGCAACCGCTGTAGTACACGCAGGCATTGCGGTGTACACTGGTGCTGTGTTGCACACGGCTGATGTTGTGAACGCATGCGCTGTGGTGTACACGAGCGCTGTGATGCACGCGGCTGCTGTCATACATAGGCGACGTGGTGTACACAGGCGCTATGGTGCACGCGTGCATTGTGGTGTACACGGGCGCTGTGGTGTAAATCGCCAACTACATGTTGCTGCCACCCGTCCTCGGTCACTCCCAAGCACTCCCAGACGCCACTGGCGCGAAACGTGGCGTCATTGGCCACCTCCCCCCACTTAAGATGATTGCCGTCATCGGCCTGGAAAAAAAACAAGCTCCAACCGCGTCCGCGCGCAGAAAGACGATGAGCGACGAGCGACGAGCGACGACGAGCGACGACGACGACAACAACGACGACGACGACGACGACGACGACGACGACGGCGGCGGCGGCGGCGGCGACGACAACGACGACGACGACGACGACGACGACTGCGGACCAGACACATATGCGAACTCCTAACCGGACACGTATGCGGATCCCGATGCGCACGGCGGCCGTGCCCGGAACGCACTGGGGGGGGAGGCGTTGCGTCATAGGGGGGGGCGGCGGCGGGGGTCATGACGCCCGTCATGCCCCAAACAAAAAAAACGCAATCCGTGAACCTTAACGGGCGGGTCGGGTCGGGCGGGCGGACCCTGGGTCGAGTCGGGCGGGCGGACCCTGGGTCGAGTTGGGCGGGCGGGCAGGACATTAAAGTGTGGGGCGTACACGAGCGAGCACGCGTGAACCTTGACAGGCGGGTCAGGCTTGGCGGGCGGACCTCTGCGGGCGCGTCGGATCAGGCGGTCGGACCATTAAAGTGCGGGGCGTACACGAATGAACACGCGTGAACCCGAACGGGCGGGTCGGGGCAGGCGGGCGGACCCTGGCGGGCAGGTCGGGCAGGCGGAACATTGAAACGCAGGGCAATCACGAGCGAACACGCGTGAACCCTGGCGGGAGGTCGGGTCGGGCGGGCGGAGCCGAACTGGCGGGTCGGGTCGGGCGTGCGGACCCGAAAGGGCGGGTCGGGCGGGGCATACACGAGCGAACACGCGTGAACCCTAACGGGTCGGCCAGGGTAAGCCTAACGGTAAGCCTAGGGTCGGCCTGGGGTAAGCCTAATAAAAGTAAGCCTGGGGTAGGCCCAGGGGAAGGGCCTAGGGGTAGGCCTGGGGACGGCCTAGGATAAAGGGCTTGGGGGCTAGGGGGAGGGGCCTGGGGGTAGGCCTAGGGGAAAGGCCTAGGGGCAGACCTAAGGTAGGCCTGGGGGAAGGGCCTAGGAAAAGGGCATAAGGGTAGGGGGCCTCGGGGTAGGCCCAGGGAAGGCTTATGGGGAAGGGCCTGGGGTAAGCCTAAGGGGAGGGCCTAGGGGTAGGCCCAATGGACAGGCCTAGAAGAAGGGCCTAAGGGCAGGCCTGGGAAAGGCCTAAGGGAAGGGCCTGGGGGCAAGCCTAGGGAAGGCCTAGGGGAAAGGCCGACGGGTAAGGGGGAAGGCCTTCCCCCCGGGTTTCTCTCATCTCCGGCGAACTACGGGCCTCCACCACATGCTCGTGATGAATATGACACACATGGGAACACATTCAACTGCCCCCGTGCTCTCATGTGGTGACACGCGTGAGTCAAGCAATCAACGTTCCTCTCATATGTTCACCCGCGTGTCGAAACGGTGAATGATCGGTGGGTTCGAGCCGCCGCGCGCATTTCCTCGGTCCGAAACGCCGCGAAGCTTCTTCTGACCGCTCTGCCCAGAAGACCCCCACAGCGACGATTCACGGCGACTTGCCCCGCCACATGTGAACTCGATTGGGTTGCGGAAGATGTCGCAACAAACCCATCAGATGGTGCATGACGGAAATCTATATCGTGCGAAGTGTGCGTGGCCGACTCGCAGAACAGAGGTATAGCAGGCCAGGAAGCATTGCACAAGGGAAGAGAGAAACACACAGAAGACATCGGGGTGGAAGAACAAACACCTCGCCAGAAGCAGCGATATGATGGAGCATTGACAAGATAAAGTTGTGCCGGCGGAGAAGCAACACCAGACAATGAAGTGCCGCGTTCTTTCTATGCCGAGATACTCGACCATGTATCCTCCTCCTCCTCCTCCTCCTCCTCCTGCTCCCCCTCCTCTCTCTCCTCTTGCTCATCGTCCTTCTCCCTTGTATCCCTCGCCTCCCTCCTCGCGTCCTACTCCCGTCCTCCTCCTCCGCCTTTTCCTCCGCATTCTTTTCATCCTACTCCTCCCTCTCGTCCTCCCCCACCCCTCCTCCTCCAAATCTGCATGGGACCCCACTGTGTTGTGCACCCCAGCAGCCCTCAAAACCGTGACAGTTTCACACGTCGCAGCCCCGCCCCAGGGATGGCGAGGTCCTCGAGGTCTGCGTGGGGCCCCACTGTGCTGCGCCCCCGCCAGGAGCCCCCGAAAATGACGACAGTTTCACACGTAGTAGCCCGGCACCCCCAGCAGCACTCGAAAGCTGCGACAATTTCACACTTCGCAGCCCCCCCCTCTCAGGATGGCGAGGTCCCGTTGGGGTTTGCGTGGGGCCCCACTGTGCTACCCCCCCCCCAGCAGCAAAAGTGGCGACGGCTTCACTCCTCGCAGCCCCCCCCCCAAGGGGGATGGCGAGGTCCCGGCTGGATCTGCGTGGGGCCCCACTGTGCTGCTCCCCCCCAGCAGCCCTCAAAAGTGGCAGCAATTTCATACTTCGCAGCCCCCCAGGGATGGCGAGGTCCCGTTTGGGTCTGCGTGGGGCCCCACTGTGCGGGCTCCCCCAGCCGCCCTCGAAAATAGCGACAGCTTCACATTTCGCAGCCCCCCAGGGATGGCGATGTCCCTTTTGGGTCTGCGTGGGGCCCCACTGTGCTGGCTTTCCCTCAACCCTCGAAAACGGCGACACTTTCAAACGTTGCAACCCCCCATGGATGGCGAGGTACCGTTTGGGTCCGCCGGGGGCCCCACTGTGCTGCCCCCCCTGGGCCTCACAAGCGGCGACACTTTCACACTTCGCAGTCCCCGAGGGATGGCCTCCCGTTTGGGTTTGCGTGTGGCCCCATTGCGCTGCCCCGCCCAGCAGTCCTCGAAAGTGGCGACACTTTCATATTTCGCAGTCCCCGAGGGATGGCGAGGTCCCGTTTGGGTTTGCGTGGGGCCCCATTGTGCTGGCTCCCCCAGCATCCCTCGAAAGTGGCGACACTCTCGCACTTCGCAGCCTCTAAGAGGAATGCCAGCAGGCAGTTGCAGGCAGGCGAGAGGGTGACAGAGGGCGTGTTTCTCCTGCAGTCCTAAGGAGCCTAGACATGTCAACATCACGTATAGCCGCGAAGGCCGATTCCTATCGAGACGATGTTTGCGTCACGCTTGAGCGCTTGTGCGCTTGGAGAGGAAAAGGCCAAACCATGTTCGTATCACGTTGAGCCGCGATCGGCGGCGGCTCCTGCCATTCGGGCCTGCTCCCGTGCCTGGATTCGTTCGGCCAGGGCTAGCATTTCAGGGGGTTGGATTACACCGCCTGACACACTTGGCATACTGACCTCCTCAGGAGGGGGCACAGACGAAGCATAATTAAGACAAGTTCGAAACTCCTCGACGGCTGGAGGAGGTTACGCTGGATCGTTCCTCTGTACTGCTGGTACAGACCGTGAAAGATCATGCGGAGGGTTGTAGGAGCGCCCGAGAGCTTATTCTGAAGGCACTCCTTACCCAGGAGGTGGCACCTGCTAGAGGTGGAAACACAACAGACTAAACAGAACAGCACAACTTGTTTTTTTTTTCGCCCCGCGAGACTCTACAATTGGCGAGGCTGTGTCCCAAGGAAAGGTCCAAAATCGTTCGGAGCGTTCGAGACATGCCTTGACATCCAACCAAAGGGCGCGTGGGGGGGTCGTTCCAGAAGGCCAAACAACGAACGCAGCGCGCTCGACCTTCTTTGAGGTCTTGTCACGCATGCCAAGACACGATTCGAGCCATTTCAAATGTACGCAGAATAGTGGGCGCAGCTTGCGCGAGTTCTTCGGCTGGGTTCATTGGTGTATTTTCAGGTTGGGCAGAGGCGTTCGACAGAATTCAGCACAAAGGCGTTGCGCCGATTTGGAATCCCCGACAGAATGGTACAGCTCAGCGCTAGGACATATATATATATATATATATGTATAACCAACGGTTTCCCGACCCAAGAGGCAAGGCCAAGGATTCTTCAACACGGTGCCAGAAAGCGGGGACTGCTCAGGGATGCCCACTCTCTCCTTATGTATGTTGTCTGTGCAGTCTGTAATGCTGTACGACGCAGACCAGAAGATGGAAACAGCAAACGTGAGCATCTAGGAACCACAGCTTCTTGCTACCACAGACCTGTTGTACGCGGACGACACTATTCTTGCCAGCAGCGGCACAAACACGCTAGAGCGACTATTGATACTGTTATTGAAAAGGAGCGCTGTAAGGTTTAGAACTAAGCTGAAACAATGATTTGCTCTTCGCGTGCAACCCGACGGCGTTATCTTCGCTCCGT
This sequence comes from Prorocentrum cordatum, assembly GCA_963575745.1. Lineage (NCBI taxonomy): Eukaryota > Dinophyceae > Prorocentrales > Prorocentraceae > Prorocentrum > Prorocentrum cordatum. The sequence goes on from CAUYUJ010001348.1 coordinate 508,937, forward strand.
CAGGGAGCACGGTGAAAACAGTGGAGCAAGCGATCTACCTTGGAGAGCTAATCACAATAACAGCAAGCGGGACAGCGCAGACAGAAGTGTCAATAAGCATCCGTGAGGCAAAGGGCATTTTGAAGCAGTGCAGCGTTGCTGGTCGCACGCCAACTTCCCCAGACACAGCAAGATAGAGCTGTACAGCATAATTGTACTTCCGAAGCTGTTGTGCAATATCGATTCAATCTGGCTGCTGCAGAAACGCCACCTTGACGGCTTCCATGCCCGACGCCTTCCTAGAAGTCTCTCGATACCGGGCTCTCCTGTTCCGAGGATACCGAAGATC
>CAUYUJ010001348.1:509364-519364 GCA_963575745.1 Prorocentrum cordatum
CTCCTCCTCCTCCTCCTCCTCCTCCTCCTCCTCCTCTTCCTCCTCCTCCTTTCGGGACAGCCCGACATTGACCGCGACCCCAGCCCTCTGGGCGACTCTCCCCACCACGGGCGCGCGATCACCCTCGCCCGCGTGGCACAGGGCCCAGCGGCGCCAGCGCGCCGAGGCCAGACGCAGACTGCGCCACCGCAGGGACCTTGAGCTGATCGAGAGCCATCACGGTTCGGCGGTTCCCATGGGCAGTGATGACCGAACGTGGCTTTGCAGATTCTGCGTGCACGCAGCCAGTGGGGAACGTTTCTTCAACAAATCGGCGAGGCAGAGTTGCTGGCAACGCAAGCGGCCCAAGTCGGCGTGCTTCCACAGTTACAAGCCTCCGCCATCACCATCCGTACGAAAGACCTCTGCACCACGAGCTGCCGACAAAGAGGACACACCTTGGGCCATGGCTGCAAAGCTGCGAGAGGCGCAGAAGCAGATCAAGAGGCTCGAGCAGGACATGCAGAAGCAGCGCAAGCAGCAGGAGTTGCAGCCCGAGAAGGTGCAGCAGGTGGTCGATCTCTCAGATGAACAGGGTGACTGTCCTGATATGCTGGTTGATGATGGTAAGAACTTTGATGAAGGACAGGCCCGAGCCAGAATTCACGAGCTGGAGAAGCAGCTGGACATGGCCAAGGGAGTTGGAGAACACTGGGATGTGCTGCGGACGGCCATTCGCACTGAGAAGGATGATCTCCAGCAGCGCGTGCATGCTCACAAGCCCGCCTCGGCCCAGATGTTTCACATCAACCGCCAGCTGTTCCAGGAGTCACAGCGAATCTCCAAGGCGAAGCTGGCGATACACAAGCAGGAACAGCACATTCAGGAGCTTCAGAAGCAGTTGCAGAGTGCACAAAAGGATCTGGCGGAAAGGGAGGCGAAGCATGAAGAGCTCCGACTACGGCAACTGGAGTTGGCCCAGGCCGCAGTGCAGCCACCAGACGGAGCGGCTCGAGCGCACCCGCAGGATGCGCCCATCACCGCGCTGGGATTGGACTGCACGGCCCTCGGGCGAATCCTCAAGCAGTTGGGGGCAGGCGAAGCAGCCGAACCCATGGCCGAGGAGATCGCCAAGCAGCTACCGACTTTGGTCACAGGAGCGACCATGGCGGTGTTGGGCTCTACGACTGGAGGGCAAGCTCTGCTCCCAGGAGCGCTACATGGTGGACCTGGTGCAGGTGGTGTGCATGTTCCTGTACCTGAGGAACCAGCTCCTGCCACGACGTCTATCCGTGAAGCAGATGCTGCGGTGCTACGTGAACATCTCAACGCAGTGGGCGTTCCGATCAGTGACACGGCGACTGATGATGAAGTGCGGCAGGCGGCCAACAAGTTGTTCACATGGAGTTCGGCGCCGATGCGTCAAGTATTTACACCGTTTTGAGTCAATGGCTGTCGTTGGGATGGTTTGTCTATACCTGCAGATGGCGATGGCTTCAACGACTCCAGGGAGCAGGTGTGCAGAAGGTGCCCCCGACAGGTTGCAGGTTCCAGGACTGGCGAGTGTGGCGCTTGACGCTAACCCAGTCTTGAAGCCTGTGAGTGGCAATGTGCAAGGTGCTGACGTTATGGCGGGCTCGCCACATGTACTACGAGGTGCTGGTTCGATGAATGGCGCCGACGCTTCGGCGTGCTCGCCACAAGGACAGCATCGAGATGAACGTTTTCACTCGCATGAGCTGGTGTCTCGACATGGAGATGCGCTGCAGCATGCTAAGATTCCCTCAACCCCACCTTCTCCTGGATTCACCTCAAAGAAATACGGCGGTCAAGAACGCGACGATGGTGGAGATCTGACTGTAAAAGGTGCGGTCACCACTATCAACGTTGACAACACGGGACCCCTGCTCAGGTACATGGAGCAGTGCAAGTCAGCGGTGGTTCTCGTGCAGGAGCATAAGGCGGACGATGCTGCACCCCCTGGGCTCGAGAGAAGATTGCGACAGTATGGATATCATGGCATCTTCGCGCCCGCTGTTCGAACGGAGTTGGATGGCATATCATCGGGAGTGGCAGTGCTCGCGCCTACGTACGTGACGGTCACGCGCCCCCCAGGACTGGATGAGCCGATTCTTTATGATGGTAAGATGGTTGCAGCGAAAGTATCTTGGGGAATTGCAGATGGAATGGTTGCAGTATCAGTTTATTTCAAAGACTCGGTGGGACTAGACGAGCAAAATCAAGACATGCTGTATAGGCTTGTTTGTTATCTGGGGCGCCTCAACGACATGGCACAGGGTTGGGTGGTTGGAGGAGATTGGAATATGGTCTCCACGACTTTTGATGGGCAGGCATGGCTGGAGCAGTTGAAGGCCATGTTTTTGGTACCCACACATATCACCTGCTGTACGACGAACGCTTCGGAGGGTAGCACGTATGATTACTTCATCATTTCAGAAAAGCTGGTTACAAAAGTTTCGCCTCCAGAAGTTGATGTTGCGGGTGGATTGCCAACGCATTTTCCAGTATCGCTTCCAATTATGAATGGGCACAGAACAGCATGGTTGCGTATACCTCTGGAACCCCGACAGCTGCCCAAGGGCCCACATGTAGGATGCTCGCGACCACCTTTGAAGTGGGATGATACAATGAGGTTGGTGCAATCAGTTAGTGTTGAACCCGAGCTTCGACATGCATGGGACCTGGTAGTTTCTGGAATTGAGGCAGAGATATTGGCCCGTCGTGACTTAGTTGGTGACGTGGGCAAACCATATGCTGGACGAGCTGGACCTATTGTTGACAGATTCGTGGAAGCCAAATGGGATGTCCAGCACACTAGGCAGCAATATGGACCACAAGCCCGTGCATGGATCACCGCTTCGAGATGGGCCAAACATATATTGCGCGTCAGAGCATTCTGGATCAAGATGATAGCGGCTTACAGAAAGGAACATGAGCTGGTGCGCTCTGGTCTCAGACTGCCGGATTACACCTCACCATGGACTTCTGTGCATATGAGTACAACAGTGGAGGAAGGTTGGAGTTTGGTTTGCAGACGACGGCGTGCTAAATGTAAAGAAAAAGCTGAAGGTGAGCAGGATGGCACGATTGCACGGCTTGTTCTGTCTATCAAGCAGTTTCACGGCTTCGTACATCGAGTGCAACAACAGCAGGAGCTCGTGCAACTTTTGGAGCCTGAAGCACGTGAATTTTTCATGGCTGGTGTGGCTGTTCTCTCGGATTCACAGTTTGAGAAGAGGGCCTTCAGTATAATCGAACGAGCTGATGATTTTATACAGCAGGTCCAGCGCAAGAGTGAACAAGATTGGAAGTGTTGGATTGGTAAGGCCTTTTTAATGGCGCTGGACAGGCGCACAAGGCCTCCAAGACCAAGGCGCTGGCTGCATCCATCGAGTGTACTACACGTACGCAACCATATCAACTTGCAGATGATGAGATGTGGAAGTGGCGTGAAGTCTGGACATGTCATGATACCAAGCGTGTGGAACTACCGCAGGGCTCCAGTGGCTGGGATGAGTTGCCCTTTATTCAGGTCCAGGACATCAGGGAGGCCGCCTACTCCTTTCCCTGGAAGACCTCGGTTGGCTACACGAGAATTCATCCCAGGAGCTTCGGGTACGTCTCGGACCAGGGATTGGCTGTCTTGGGAGCTCTGTACATGGTATGTGAACGCATGATGATATGGCCATCACACCGCATAATAAATGAAATGGTTAAGATTGCGAAACCAGATGGAGGGGCTCGACTTATCACACTAATAGAAAGCATGGTAAGGCTATGGGCACGCGTGCGTAGACCTGTATCACAACAGTGGTTGCGTGCACATCCTAGTCCACACATATGGGGCAATCGTAGAGGCTTCTCGTCTTCATACGCTGCATATGAGCACAATCTACAAGCCGAAGTAGCGCATCATCTAGGGGAACATGCGATCACTATCGTAGTGGACATGTGGAAATGCTTCGAGACAGTGCTGTTTCCTGCTCTCCTCAATGAGGCACAGTGCATGTCTTTTCCGCTTCGTCTACTGTGGCTGCTGTTGGAGACGTATGCGCAGCCCCGAGTGATCCGTGCATATGGATGCTGGAGCATCCCGACTCGTGCGCTGCAGGGCATATTGGCGGGATGCACACATGCCACCACGCTCTTAACGGTTCTTACATATCGTGCGGTCGTGAAGGTGCACACACACTTCAGGGACGTCATGCCTCGCGCGCTTGTTGATGACAGCACGTTCCAGTGGACAGGTAATGACATTTCGGGTGCAGCCAACTTGCAGCGCGCGGTGTATATGTTCAGCCAGGATGCTGCTAAGCTAGGCATGATCATTAAGTTCGAGAAGTCAGGTGTTGTAACGAATACGAAGAGAGCGTTGAAAGGGTTCCTAGGCAGGGCCCAGCAGCTACGCCTGTCGGCCAAGAAATGGATTCGAAACCTCGGTCATGAGATGCCAGGGATCCGTCCAGTTCGGAAACAGGCACAGGCTAGAATAAAGTCTCTTCGTGCTCGTCTTCCTCGCCTGCAGATGCTGCGCCGAGGAGCGGGTGTACAGGTCACCGCTCTATGGCGCACAGGACTGCGACCTGCTGTTGGCCGCGGCGCTGCTGTGGCAGGTATCACACCTTCGGAGCTTGCCAGTATGCGAAAGATTGCTGGCACGCTATGCGGACGCACCTCTGGTCATAACTCGCTCACGTTGGTATTAGCCACGCAGAAGGATAGGCTATATGATCCCATATATCACGCCACGCTGGAGCCCCTCAAGGCCTACTGCAGTTTCGTGCGGGATCAAAGGGTGTCATTGGGACGTCTACAAAGGGGCTGGATGGCCCTCCAAGGTAAGATCAAGCAGAAGATGTCTTGGGATGGGGTTCGTGGGCCCATGGAGGTTCTGGTACTTACTCTGTCACGTATAGGATGGAGCATGAGCTCTAGCACCACGATTGTTGATGACCAGGGCTACGTGCTGGACCTTCTGCGCCTGCCGCCCAAGACTATTTTGGAGTTTGCCCGCCAAGGTGTGGAGCGCTGGCAGGGCAGGCAGATCTTGGCCCACCATCAAGATATATGCGATGGACATGAAGTCATATGGATGCGCGTGCTGAGGAAGTGTGCTGGTGGGGCCAAGGCTGCAGTTCGCAGTTCAAGATTTTCGGGTGCGCTTCGCACCCTATGGTCAGGAGGCTTCTGGACGATGGACAGGCAGCACCAAGCAGGGTACAACATTCCTGCTAAATGTCCATGGTGTCCCTCGGAACGCTCCACACTCGGTCATTGTATTTATGATTGCCAAGGATTGTATGATGATTGTTATGACGAAGACTTGGTGTGGGATCCGAAGAATAATGTGTGCTATGAATATCTCAGGGCACGAGGACTTCCAGGTCTGGGGCCTCCTGACTGGGATAGGTTCGACTGCTGCATGTGCATGCCCATGTACCCTGCGGTGCCCCCGAAGGTCTCATATGGGCTCGAGGTTCACCTCTGGGGCGACTGGGATTCGGACCGAAGTGGCTGGACCTCCCTGGTGTTCACCGATGGGTCGGGGCTTGCTCCTGGACTTCCTGAAATTACCAGATGTGGTTGGGGATTCGTTTGTTTGGGAGACAATGGGCTACCAGTCAGAGGGGCGTACGGTCCCCTCGAGGGGCCATGGCAGACGGTAGGAAGGGCTGAGAGAGCGGCCCTGTACTATGCTTTGAAGTACCTGCCCGACGTCAGACTGGTGGTGTCGGACTTGTCCAGCCTGGTCAAAGAAGGAGCCAGCTGGGACCATGCCCTCCAGGAGGCTGACGCCTCGTATGCTGATTTATGGAGACAGATTTTCGCGTTGATGGACGGCAAGGACGCTTGTCCTCCAAATTTTTATTGGTGCCCTGCTCACAAGACGGCTCAGCAGTTTACCGAGCAGGATTGCCATCCATGGGAGTACTTTCTTGGCAATGCTTGGGCCGACAGGTTCGCTAAATGGGGCGCATGTTGTCATGACCCGTCTGAGACCCTGGAGATGTCGTTGGAATCGAATATGTGTGATGCTAAACTGCAGGCCAGGATGTTGTCATGGGTGGTGTGCAAGATGGCGTATCGTGACTCATTGACTGAGCGGCCCAGTAGGTTAGCCAGACCCCCTGCCCCAGTCAGGCCCGTTAGACTCACGGCCCACGAGATGGCCGTTCTCTCGCCAGGAGTCTTCCAGTGTAGGTCTTGTCTTGGGCTTGCTAGGACCCAGGCGAGCCTCAGCAGGCTTCTAGGGACCCAGTGTGAGCCCACGGCCCAACAGAGGCTCAGAGCCAGTATGCTTACTGAGCTACAGAGCGCGCCTCCGATGCAGGCGGAGGCTGTGCGGGTGGCCCTAGAATTTTCTGACTTCCTCGAGGGCGTTTCCGCGAATGCGAATCCGACTGAGCCGCCTCCCGAGGAGGTGGTGGAGCTCAACGGGCACCAGGTGCTCGTTACCCCCAAGTGCATGGTCTGCACTTCTTGTGGCTCCTATCAGGTGTCTTCTGGCAAGGTGAATAACTGTAAGCTTGGATCTGCGGCCTGTAATGGCGCGTCCCAGCACGGGCCTACCCGATCTAGGCAGAAATACATCATCTCAACCTGTAGGGCTGGGAAGGACCCTAAGACGGGCAAGATGTTAACCTAATTTTGTATGGGTATGGCCCGTGCTCCTGTCCTTCAGTTGCACGACTGGTCGGCCGCGTCTCCTCCTCCTCATCCCCCTCCGCGTTCTCCTCCTCCTCCTCCTCCTCCTCCTCCTCCTCCTCCTCCTGCTTCCGCCTCCGCCTCCTCCTCCTCTTGCTCCTCCTTTTCCTCATCCCTCCTCCTCCTCCTCATCTCCTCCTCCTCCTCCCTCTCCTCCTCCTCTTCCTCCTTTCCTCTCCCATCCGCCTCTCCTCCTCCTCCTCCTCCTCTCCTCCGCCTCCTCTCCTTCCTCCGCCTCCTCCTCCTCCTCCTCCTCCTGCTCCTCCTCTCCGCCTCCTCCTCCTCCTCCCTCTCCTCCTCCTTCCTCCTCCTCCTCCTCCTCCTCCTCCTCCTCCTCCCCCTCCTCCCCCTCCTCCTCCTACTCCACCTCCTCCTCCTCCTGCACCTGCTGCCGCTCCCCTCGCAAATCCTTGTCCTCCTGTGCCCAGAGGGCGACGCGGAGGCGATGCCGGCCTGCGCCTGTGGACCGCGCACACGAGTAGCAGGCGCCAGCGGTCCAACCCACAAAAGCACCCAGGCCGGGCCCTCACTCCTCCTCCTCATCCTCCTCCTCCCCTCCTCTCTCCCCTCCTCCTCCTCCTCTCGTCCTCCTCCTTCTCCTCCTCTCCTCCTCCCCCTCCTCCTCCTCCTCGTCCTCCTCGCCTCCTCTCCTCTGCCTCCTGCCTCCGCCTCCTCCCCTCCTCCTCCTCTTGCTCCGCCTCTCCTGCTCCTCCTCCTCCTCCTCCTATCGCCTCTCCCTTCTCCGGGGGTGGGGGGGGGGGGGGGGGGGCGAAAAGGGCAGGACGGCAAAGTGCATGGCAGAGAATCAGCTCGCGCGGCTAGCTTTTCCTGGCGCCACACGGCACCCGGAGGAGGCCCCGCACCGAAGGATGGGCCCAGCGGCGGGGCCGAAACCGCCTTCATGTAGCTTTTCCCTATCCGACCCTTTCGTCTGGCGCGATGCTCCCCTCCTTCGCCCATCCCCCCTCCCCCCCCCTCCCCTCCCCGTTCTTCCTCCTTGCAAAGAACTCCCTCCGGCCGCGCCGCCAGGCGTGTCCGTAGGCAAAGCCGGGCGTTTCCATTTGAGACTTCCTGACAACTTGCGACCCTGTAGCTACGGTTGCACGGATGGAGGGCAGGTGATTTTCAACGACGGCCCTTGCCACTGCGCCGCGCGAATTCGTTTTTTTCCGAATTCCCAACAACTGCACGGATGGAGGACCGGTGGTATTCGATAGGTGGTTCTTGCCTGCGAGCTTCGCTCCTTGTACCTGACAGCTTCCGATGGCTGCAGTGATAGGGCTGGTGGTTGGTTCTCAGAATGTGGTTCGAGACGTGCACATCAATGTCATAAGTTTCCAACAGGTACAACTATGGAGACTGAGTCGTTTTAAACATACCGTTCCCGCCTCAGTTCAAAGTTGCGCAATAGTTGCACGCATGGAACCATTTCCCTTTCCAAATGTGGCTCTGGCTTGCGACTCCTGCGCATTTCAGCAACAGGTGCTCGGGCTTGTGCAACGCCTACACAGGGTGGCGTGCAGATCACGTTCGAGCCGAGGCCATCGCTGGTCAGCCGTTGCTTTCTCATCGTGCCCCTCTGCGTCTCTTCTGGATAGGAGGAGGCGCGACCACCGCGCCACCTGCAAGAGGGAGATCCTCGAGCGAGTGGTCCAGTTCAAGAGGAGGGCCGCGCCCAGGTGGCCCGACAGGACCGCGGCGCCGACGGAGTCGTCGTCCGCGGGGGCGGCGGCGGGGCGAGGAGGGATCCAGGCGGGTGCCTGCCAAGGCGGGGTGGCGCCCGAGCGGCAGGCCCACAGGGCACTCGTCGTTCCAGGGGGGGGGGGGGCTCTCCCGCAGGTGGAGAGAGAGATAGCTGCAGGGACTCGTGAAGTGGGAACTTGGGACGGGTGGGTGTCTCGCATGCAGCATGGTTGATGCATCCTGGGTATACTCTGCTCCTCCTCCTCCTCCGCCTCCTCCTCCTCCTCCTCATGATCATCATCACACTTATCATCATCATCACCAACACCATCCCCATCACACCGACACCACACCCCCACCACCACCCACCACCACTCATCATCTCCATCATCTCATCATCATCATGCATCAGCAGCAGCAGCAGTCAGCAGCAGCATCATCATCATCATCATCATCATCATCTCTCTCATCAATCATCGGGACATTATCGACATCCCATCATCATCATTATCATTATCATCATCATCATCATCATCATCATCATCATCATCATCATCATCATCATCATCATCATCATCATCATCATCATCATCATCATACTCAGCATCATACTCAGCATCATCATCATCATCATCATCATCCTCCTCCTCCTCCTCATCCTCATCCTCATCCTCATCCTCATCCTCATCCTCATCCTCCTACTCCTACTCCTACTCCTACTCGTACGCCTACTCCTACTCCTACTCCTACTCCTACTCCTCCTTCTCCTCCTTCTCCTCCCACCTCCCACCTCGCTGTATGTATGTTCATTGTTCTCTTGCTCTACATCCCCTCCTCTTTCCATTTCCTCCCTTCCTTGTCCTCCTACTCCTCGTCCACCTCCTCCTTCTCCTCACTCCTCCCTTCTCCCCTCTGTCAACCCTCCTCCCTCCTCACTGTCCCTTGCTCTCTACTTCCTCCTTTTTCTCGTCCACCCCCTCCCTCTCGTGTTCCCCCTTGTCCTTTTCATCCGCCTCCTCATCCTCCCTTCTCCCTCATCCCTCATCCCTCCTCCCCCCTCCCATATCCTTCCTATATCATCCCACATGTATCCTTCCTCCTCCCTGTTCCCTGCTCTCTCTCTCTCTCTCTCTCTCTCTCTCTCTATATATATATATACATATCGCTCTCTTTCTCTCTCTCGCTCTCTCTCTTTCTCCTCCATGTGTGTGTGGGTGTTTCTCTCTCTCTCTCTCTCTCTCTCTCTATATATATATATATATATATCCTCGCTCGCTCTCTCTCTCCCTCTCTCTTTCTCTCGTTCTCTTTTTTCCCCAACCATCCTGTGGTGTTGGGTCCTCGTTTTGCAGAGACGTCGCCCCGCGTTCCTCCTTCCTCCTCCTTCCTCCTCCTCCCTACCCTTCCCTCCCCCTCCTCCCCCGCCCACACCCCATCTGGCACACCCTCACACGTTTTCGTGGCCCATAGGGGAGCCTCCACGAAGGCCCCAGGGTGGCTGCACTCGCGCTGCGCCCGCAGCGGTTCCACCCCCCATTTCTGGCCACACCCCTCCACGTTTCGGGGCCATAAGCGGAGCTCCACCGAAGGCCCAGTGGCTGCGCCCGCATGC
>CAUYUJ010001348.1:529364-544593 GCA_963575745.1 Prorocentrum cordatum
CTGGCGAGGGCCGTCGCCTCCCTCCCTTCGCGCGCGCCGCAAGTTGCCCCAGCTCCTTCCGCAAGCCCTCCAGTGGCCCCGCCAGGGAAAACTCGATCGGCGGCGCCCGCATGAGCAGGATGTCCTCGTGGCGCGCGGCGCGCGAGAGCAGCGCGTAGAGCTCCAGCCACTAGTCGTCGTCCTCCTTCTTGCCGTTCCCGACCTCGGGGCGGCCGCGCTCCAAGATCACGCCTGGGCGACGTCGGCCGACGGAGCGGCGCGCCGATTAGCCGACGGCCGGCCGAGGGCGAGTCTACAGGACCGAGAGGAGGTCTGGCTGCGGACCGCTCGCGCCCACGCTATGGGGCCACGATGCGTGCGAAAGCTTTCCTCCCTATGGGGCCACGAAACACCGCACTGGGCGCAGGAACCGCATGCATGTCCCGCCGCTGAAACCTTCGGCGGAGCTCCTATGGGGCCACGAAACACCGCACTGGGCGCAGGAACCGCATGCATGTCCCGCCGCTGAAACCTTCGGCGGAGCTCCCTATGGGGCCACGAAGCACTGTGCTGCGCGGAGGAACCGCATGCGAGTTCCGCCACTGGAACCTTCGGTGGAGCTCTATGGGGCCACGAAACACCGCACCCGGCGCAGGAACCGCATGCGAGTCCCGCCACTGGGACCTTCGGTGGAGCTCACTATGGGGCCACGAAACACCGACTGCACTGGGCGCCGGAACCGCATGCCAGGTCCGCCACTGGGACCTTCGGTGGAACTCCCTATGGGGCCACAACAAAACGTTGTTCTGGGCTCAAGAACCGCATTCGAGTTCCGCCACTGGGACCTTCGGTGGAGCTCCCTCTGGGGCCACAAAGCGCTGTACTGGGCGCATGAACCGCATGCGAGTTCCGCCACTGGGACTTTCGGTGGAGCTCACTATGGGGCCACGAAACACCGCACTCGGCGCAGGAACCGCATACCAGCTCCACCACTGGGACCTTCGGTGGAGCACACCGCACCCGGCGCAGGAACCTCATGAGAGTTCCGCCACTGGGACATTCGGTGGAACTCCCTATGGGGCCACAACAAAACGTTGTTCTGGGCTCAAGAACCGCATGCGAGTTCCGCCACTGGGACATTCGGTGGAGCTCCCTATGGGGCCACGAAGCGCTGCACTGGGCGCAGGAACCGCATGCGAGTTCCGCCACTAGGACCTTCGGTGGAGCTCACTGTGGGGCCGCGAAACGCCGCACCTGGCGCAGGAATCGCATGCCAGTTCCGCCACTGGGACCTTCGGTGAAGTTCCCTATGGGGGCACGAAACACTGCACTGGGCGCAGGAACCACATGCGAGTTCCGCCACTAGGACCTTCGGTGGAGCCCACTATGGGGCCGCGAAACACCGCACCTGGCGTCCGCCACTGGGACCTTCGGTGAAACTCCCTATGGGGACACAAAACGCTGCACCGCATGCGAATTCCGCCACTGGGACATTCGGTGGAGCTCCCTATGCCCCCCCCTTTCTCCACTGGTTATGTGTTGTGCGTTATGTGTTGTGCTGTGTGTTGTGTGCTGTGTGTTGTGTGCTGTACGATGTGTATTGTGTGTGATGTGTGTGTCGTGTGTTGAGTGTTGTGTGTTGGTGTGTGTGTTGTGTGTTGTGCGTTGTGTGTGTTGTGTTGTGTGTTGTGTGTTGTATGGTGTGTGTGGTGTGTTGTGCGTTGTGTTGTTTGGTGTGTGTGTGTGTTGTGTGTTGTGTATTGTTTTGTGTGTTGTGGGTTGTGTAGTGTGCGTGTGTGTGTGTTGTGTTGTATGTTGTGTGTGTGATGCGTATTGCGTGTTGTATGTTGTGTGTTGTGTGACATGTGTTGTGTGTATTGTGGTGTGTGATGTGTGTTGTGTGTAAGTGCGTGCGTGCGTGTACGTGGTGTGCAAGTGTGTGTAAGTGTAAGTGTAAGTGTAAACGTGTGTGTGTGTGTGTCAGTGTGTCCGTGTGTATGTGTGTGTGTGTGTGATGTGTGTCGGGTGTCTATGTGTATGTGTGTGCGCGTTGAGGGGGGAGGGGGTAATTTGCGTTCGGGTGCTACTCGGACGTCCGATGAGCTCTGGGAGGTCCTAGAGGGTGCGGGGGGAAGGGCGGAAGACGAGACGGGTGTGGGGCAGATGGAGCAATAGGAGAAGGAGCAGGAGGAGGAAGATCTAGTAGGAAGTCCCCGATTGCGCCCCAGCAACCCCTTGCTCCCGCCCACCCTCTTCAATCTCCCTGCCCCTCACCCCCGCCCCAACTGTTCCCCCCACCCTACCTCCCTGTCACTTGCCGCCTTCACCAAGCACCAATCATGCCTCCGTCCTTCCAACACTTCTCCCTGCACGTCCCATCCCTCATTGCTCTTTTTCCATTCCCTTCCCACCCAGACCTCCCTTTCCTCGTTCACTCCTGGTTATTTCCTCCTTCCCACCTCTTCCCCCCAACGCCCCCCCATTTCTACCTGGAGCTGGAGTTGCCAGCTTCACCGATTTGCTGGGGCCCTGACATGCCGTTGTCACTGCTATACGAGGCGGGGCCCATGAGGTGGTAGCTCCTGGGGGTTGGAGATGCCAACCTTCACCTCACGACGACGTCCCAGATACCTACTTCAAATATTCAAAAAAGTTCTGGCACGGACGTGCCTCCTACGTCTCAGCACTGCGCTGAGCCTACTACACAGGCCTCCATGTCGCGGAGATCGAAGCTCCGCCAACCCCCCCCCCTCTTCCTGCTCCTGATCCTGGTGCTGTTCCTCCTCCTCCTCCACCTCCTCATCCTCCTCCTCCTCCCCCACCAACCGTTCATACAGCATCATCAGCATCAACATCAGCATCAGCAGCAGCAGCACCATTAGCACCATCATCAGCATCAGCATCATCATCAGCGTCGTCATCACCATCATCATCATCACCATCATCATCATCATCATCATCACCATCATCACCCTCAACATCATCATCATCATCATCATCATCATCATCATCATCATCATCATCGTCATCATCAGCAACATCACGGTCACCGTCGTCGTCATCATCAACAGCATCTTCATCATCCCCATCCTCCGCCTCAGCATCAGCATCATCGTAATCCTCATCACCAGCACCATCATCATCCTCAGCATCAGCATCGACATCATCACCATCATCCCGACAACCACCACCATCACCACCATCACCATCACCATCACCATCATCATCATCATCATCATCATCATCATCATCATCATCATCATCATCATCACTATAAGCAGCAGCAGCACCAACATCGTCATCGTCAGCAGTCGCATCATCCGCAACATCATCAGGAACAGCAGCATCTGCATCAGCATCATCTTCCTCATCTTCCTCATCGTCATCATCATCATCATCATCATCATCATCATCATCATAGTCAGCAGCAGCATCATCAGCAGCATCATCAACATCATCATCAGCATCATCAGTATGGTCAGCAGCAGCAGCGGCAGCAGCAGCATCAGCAGCAGCCGCAACTTCATCATCAACATGATTAGCATCCTCAGCATCATCATCAGCAGCATCAGCATCATCAACATCACGATCACCGTCGTCATCGTCATCATCGTCATCATCATCATCAGCAGCATCATCCCCATCCTCCTCCTCAGCATCATCATCAGCATCATCATCACCATCATCATCATCATCATCATCATCATCATCATCATCATCATCGTCGTAATCCGCATCATCATCACCATCATCATCCTCAGCATTATCATCAGCATCATCACCATCATCATCCACACAACCACCATCATCAGCATCGTCATCATCATCATCACTATAAGCAGCAGCAACAACAACATCGTCATCGTCAGCGGCCGCAGCATCATCCGCAACAGCATCAGGAACAGCAGCATCTGCATCAGAAACATCATCATAGTCATCATCGTCATCATCAGCAGCAGCATCATCAGCATCAGCATCATCAACACCATCATCAGCATCATTATCCTCAGCAGCAGCAGTGGCATCATCAGCATCAGCAGCAGCAGCAACATCATCAGCATCAGCATTAGCATCAGCAACAGCATCATCATCAGCGTAATCAGCATCGTTCTGTATCGTCAGCATCAGCAGCATCATCATCAGCATCATCACCAACCTCATCAACATCAGCAACAACATCACAACCATCAGCAGCATCATCATCATCCGCAGCATCACCATAATCATCATCACCACCACCATCATACTCATCATCATCATCATCATCATCATCATCACCACCATCAATATCATCAACATCGTCGTTACCATCATCATCAGCAGTAGCATCGTCATCGTCATCAACATCATCGTCGTCAACATCATCACCAGCATCAGCATCGCCGTCATCGTCATCATCATCCTCATCCTCACCCTCATCCTCATCCTCATCATCAGCGTCATCAGCAGCAACATCATCAAGTTCATCACCGTCCTAATCCTTCACTTCCTCATCCGAGGGGCTTGAGAGTTCAATCGATCCCATGGTGCTGCCGATTATCTAGTCAAGCCTCTCGTCTTTGCTCCGCGGGATTCGGGCCAGCTGGTCGAAGCACCAGTAGCGGACAATTTGGCTCTCATGTAGGGAATATGGTGGTCCCAGGTCCGCCTTCACAACCATGGCCTGGTGGCCAGTCCCGAGTGCACCATGTGTGGGGACCAGGACGGGTCCATATGGCATCGATGCTGCGCATGTGACGACCACGCGGCTCGGCACGTGTCAAGCTGGCCAGCTGCCAGAAGTAGACGGGCCAGTGCTTGGAGCTTCCACCGCATGATGTGCAGTCCATGTTTTGGCACCAGCGGCCCGATGCGGGCCTCCTCTCGGGGACACGGCTCTTGCACGAGATGGCGGTGTTGTCCCTGGGACGCTGCGTTCCAGGGATGGGTGGTCCGTCGTGATGTGTGATCGGTTCGGGGATGCTCTGTCTGCGGCGAGAACTCGGAAACGCCCTGTTTGCCTCCAGGGTGCCCTGGGTTTCTTGGTTTCTTGGGTTTCGATGGTTCTGCTGTGGACAGCGCGAAATCCCCACGCCAAAAAACAGGGGACGTCCTGTGGTCTCGGGGTCGTTTTTTTTGTGTGGAAGGCTTCTTCTGAACTGGCATCCACTGTAAGTGGCCGCGCGACCCTCAGGAAGAAGAAGGGGAATGATGCAGCCGACGAGTCTGCGAATCGGGGGGCCTCCCGTCACGGAGCCACGGTCGAGGCCAACAGTGGCCAGAGAGGCGGGGCAGCGGAGCGGCGAGTCGCGCGCTCTCGCTCGGCGGCGAGCGAAGGGGGGGAAGGGAGCAGGAGAGGGCCTTTCTCGGAAGGCCGGGAAGATCCCCCCGCCTTCCGAGAAGTGCTCGGAGCCTTCCCCGAAGACGAAACCAAACTTCTCAGATGGCCCGAGAAGCGGGGAGGTGGAGCGGCGAATTGCACGCGCTCGTGGGGGACGGCGTGGCGGCTTGGGATCGTGCCTGTGGTGCCGCACCTGCGAGTGCAAAGATTATGCACCACCACCACCTTCATCCCCCCTCCCCTCCAGCCTCTTCTTCCTCTCCTCCTTTCCTGGGAGGAGGGAGAGGGTGATGGAGGCGGCAGTGGTATACAGTTGTGGGCCCCGTAGTACAAGGGCCAGCGCGAGGCAACCGAAGCCTCCGAGCAGGCCATGAAAATGACGAGACCCAGTCTGAAATTGGACGCGATCTCCCGCTGCCGACGCCCCGCAAAAACTGGACCGCCAAGATCTGGGACGCGCTCGCCAAAAAACGCAGGCAGACTCGAGTCCCGGCGCACTCGAGTCTCACGTTTCCCCAACCTCGCCTCGGAGTCCAGTCGGTGTCGATGCTGCCCACCCCAAACTTCGAACAAAGACCCGCGCGTCCTCGACCGCCCGCAGGCCCTCTGCCCGCGGGCTCCCCATGGCGGCCGCGGTGCCCCGAGGCGAGCGTCCAAGCAGCGTGCACCCCACCGCTCCTGGCCGCGGCAAGGACGGCTGGCGGTCTGCTCGTGCTCCTGGGCGTGCGCGCAAGGGCACTCACGCACTGCCACGTCGCGTGCACGGGGTCGACGTTCGAGTCCATCGAGCGGGGACCGACCGCCCCAGCATTCTTATAGGCCTACCACGACATGCTCTCAGGCCCCCAAGATGCTCCAAGAGCGAGCACGATGCTCTTAGAACATGAGCCCGATGTGCTAAAGCAGGACAACCTCAGCCAGAAATGATCTGAGAACATGTCGCGAAAACCTCAAAAATTCTTAAGAAATTCTTTGGTGGGCCTGCACGCAAGCCAATTCTTCGCCGCCGCTTGAGCCCAGGTCACGTGCTTGCCTTTCGGCGCGGCCGCCGGCCAGAATCACCACCCTTCCCCTCTTCCTTTACCACCACGACGCGGCAGTGCCTGAGCGCTGCTGTAGCCGTGCTACAGTTGTTCGACTGATCCCACCAGCCCTCTGGGTGCAGGTGGCTTAACGAACTTGCGTCTTCTCTCTGCTAAAATCCCTCCTTTCCCTGCTCGGGGGAGGGGTTTATCGCTGTTCCCGAATAGTAAGCACTCCCTCCGCCAAGCGACCGGCAGCCAACCAGGACAAATGACCCCCCGCCACCACCATCCCTGTCAAAGAACAATACAACATTCACTTCGGGCAACGTCTTGGGTCGTGCTCGTGGGCCCCGCGGGCACTTTGCCTTGTCTTTTGCCAGGGGCGGCGGGGGGGGTATCAGACTGCCTGATGCGCGCAGAGCCACCATCCGCATCGAAAAACAATTCACAGCGCACATCGCGGCTAAATGTGGATCGTGCGCGGCCACCCCGCGGTCACTTTGCATTGGTTTTTGACAAGGACGCCGGGTGTGCTGGCATATCGCCTGCCGCGCGCAGGCCCAACAGACACCATGATGGCCAACCCGCAGAGATTGCGCACTGATGTTCGACAGTGGCGGTGGGGCCGACATGTTTCCCGATGTGTGCTGTCTCGTGCGTGGGCGCACCTGGCACACTCTGCGCGTGCCCCGAACATGGCGCACCTGGCGCGGCTGGAGCATGCGGCATACATGGCGCACGTGGGGCACGTGGCGCACCTGACGCGCCAGGCGTGCCTGGCACGGTCGGGGGCCTAGGGATGCCTGGCGCACCTGGCGCGCGTGGCGGCCCTGGCACACGTGGCGCGCCTCGCCCCACCATCGCACACATGGGGTCTGTCTTTGATTCCCAGTAGCTGCCCATAGACGACCGCTGAACGCGCTGAGGCTCGGGTGCGACGTATGTGCTGGGAGGGCGGGTGGGAGTGAGCGAGACAGCTTGGCGGGCGGGAAAGGTATCTTGACCCCTCCCTCTACCCCCGCACCTGCGCCTGTAAGGAGGGGGGGCCTGTCAGAGGGTGCTTTTTGGTCCCATATGGCTCCAAGAGGGCTCCGCGAATCCAAGATGGTCTCCAAGGTGGGCCCAAACACCTCAAGATGGTTCAAGATAGCCTCCGACGCACATCCATGACGCCTCACGATGGCCCCAGACGGTTTCTAGTACCCGCCGAGCCCTCCAATGACCCCCACCAAGATGCCAAAACGGTTCCGAGTCCCAGAGCAAATCAATGTAATGTGCCTCCTCGCTTGTTTTCTTACGATGGGGTCTTGAGGTCCCAAGATGGCCCCAAGGCATCCTCAGAGAGGCCCAGAGCCCCACGAGGGCCCCAAGAGCGCCCAAGAGCTGCCCAAGAGGGCCCGTCCCGCGATGTGTCGGAGGCTCCTTCTTCGGCCCTTGGGAGGGCCATTTATTGCCACCCCTCGCGAGGGTCGTGGCCCCCGAGTGGGGGGAGGGGGGGGGGGCACATCGAGTCTCCCCCCTCGTTTCACCGACCGCTTCCAAGATGGCCCCAGGAGACCCTCCAGGGCTCCCCAGAGGCCCCCTAGAGGGTTCCACGAGCGCCCCAAGAGGCCCCAAGAAGGCTCCAAGAGGCCCCCGAGGGGCCCCGAAGAGGCCCCCGAGCGGCCCCCGAGGGTCCAAGATGACCTCCAAAATGGCTCAGATAGCCCAAGCTGGCTGCTCGAGATGGCGCCCAAGATGCTCCAAGCGGCCCCAAGACCGCTCCAAGACGGCTCGAGATGGCCACGGAGCCTCCCAAGCCCCCCTCATTGTTTGACTATGTGTGCCTCTTCCTCGTTTCTGGCTGGTGGGGACACTTTTTGGTCGGCGGCTCCAAGGCAACGGACAGGGAGCGGAAGCGGCGTCTGGGTCACGGTACGGGGCTAATTGCAAGACAATTCGCCGCCAGCCGGAGTCGGCAGAAAACTGGTGGGGATACTTTTTTGGTCTGCGGCCGCGCGACAACGGTCTGGCGGCGAAGGGCAATGTCCGGGGCTGGCGGCACAAAGCGAATTGCACAACAAGCGTGCAGATGCACATGCACTGAACAAAATGCTCTGCATTCACCAGCAGACGCACCTAAAACTGGTGGGGATACGCGAAGCGTCAAAAATTCAGGACCCCGCCTCTTTTGAGCCATGGCCTCCCAGACCCATCCAATGAGCCCCAAGAGGGCCCGGACACCCCAAAACCAACCCCAAGAGGGCCACAAGAGTGCTCCAAGAGGGCCCATGGGGACCCCAAGAAAGCCCATAAGATGGCCTTAGTGGTCCTTCAATAACCCCTCAAGACAACACATCTCCAAAGACCGGCTTCTCGTCCTCCTTGGAATCGTCCGTTCTTTCCGTCCTCCATTCCTGCCTCCTCCATCCTCCTCCAACTCCTCATCTTCCTCGTTCCGCATTCCTCCTCATCCTCCTATTATTCTCCCTCATCCTCCTCCTACTTCTCCTCCTCTTCCTCCTCCTACCCCCAAGATGGTCCCAGGGGGTCGAACATGACTCAAGATAGCCTCCAACAGACCTCCGCAAGGCCTTAAGACAGCCTCAAGATGGCCCAATCTAGCTGAGCGTGGCTCAAGGTAGTCTCCGACAGCCTCTAGCCGAGCATGGCTCAAGATAGCCTCCAAGAGGCCTCAAGAAAGCCTCCGATCGTGTCTGGATGGGCTGGTGGGGATACAATTTTGATCTGCGGCCCAAAGGACGGTTCCAGAGGGCGGGTCAAGCTGGTGGGGATACGCGGCGCGTCAAGGAATTTACAAACAACCCGAACACCAAAGTTCCTCAGAGCACTCCATCCAACCTTGGGGGTGCCTGGCTGTTGCGCAGGACTTCTTCGTTCGTTCGAGTGCAGGCCGTGTGTTTGCCATTCGGCGCGGCCGCCGCGCTGAAACCCCTCCACCCTGTCCCTCTTCCTTCACATCAGATAAGAAGGCAGACAGACCCAGACCCCCGACGTCGTGATTTTTGTCACAGCGTCGACCCCCAGAGGTCTCGACCCCTTCCCCGGGACCGGTTTGGCATCCTGAATCGTTTTTTGACGGTCCCGAGGCCCGGGAAGGGCCCCCAGAGGCCGCAAAATGACGCGAGGAGGTCTGGGAAGGCAGACAGCCGACGAAGAGCGCGAGACGCGGCAGCAGGGCGGAACCACCCTGCGGCGCGAATCGCCCAAATGGCTTCGAGACGAGGCGCGTGCCGCAGCCTCTGGGCCGGCGTCGGGGGGAAGAGAGCAATTAACGAGAGTTCAAAGTGGGCGCGGCACGAGCGACGCATTAAATAGAGGGCAGAAAATCCACCCCGATAGCAACCACCCCGACACGCGAAGCCGTTTAGTAAACGTACACAAAGAAGGAATCAAACAGGGCAGGGCTGTTTAAGAAACGCCCAGGGACCTTTAGTAGATGCCAATTGTCCGGCCCGGGTGGTTTTTCCTCCCTTGATTAAACAGTCCGAGTGCGGGCAGGATGTGTATCCATACCCGCTGCGACTTGGAGTCTCGGGCTCCCCTATTCCCGGAAGCCCGCTGCGCAGCGCGTATGCGCACAGACCTGGCCCTTCTTTTTGGGGGGGCCAGGCTCTCGGCCCTGTGGCGCCCCTTCCCAGAAAGTCCAAGACGCAGGTGCGGGCAAGATTCATGCCCATATCCAGTGCCTCTTGGACTTTTTGGGAAGCGGCGCCACAAGGCCGAGGCGCACTGGGTATGGATAAAATCGAGCCTCTAGGGGGCAAATTTATCCATATCCAGTGCGTCTCGGGTTTCTTGGGAAGGGAGCCCGAAACTCCATACTGCAGTGGATATGGACAGAACCTGCCCGCACGGAGGGTGGCCACGCGCTCTGCCCGAGCGGCACCGGAGGAGGAGCTAAAGCGGCCGCAGGGCCCAGAGGGGAGGCTGGACGGGCACCTGCGGAGGCTGCCCTTCACTCCAGCAAGCTCGACTGCAAATCGGTTCGGCCTTCGCCTCCTGGACCATCCCTCCTCACCCTCATCCTGGGGTGAATGAATGAAGAGCGAGGGGTGATGATGAGAAGCGGAAGCAAAAGGAACTGACGAGAGGAGGATGGAGGAGGGGGAATAAGCGAGCCATCGCCATGGAAGAACGAAGAGGACGACGAGGCAGGAAGAAGAAGGCGAGAGAGAAGGAAAGGGAGAGGACAAGGAGCGAGGTCGAGTAGAGATAAAGAAGAGGGAGAACAGGAGGAGGAGCAGAACGAAGGAACGAGGAGCGATGGAACAATCCGACTGGCAGTTCGCTGGCAAAGGCACCCCCACCAACTGCCGCCCCACACGCAGGGTTTTTTGCGTATTGCGCCCCTGCTTGGGTTGACATGCTAAAACGCCTAGAATTCCCATCTCTGTCGCTTGTGTGTTCTGGCCCCAGCGAACAGTGCTGCCAAAAACTAAGTAGCCCGATCTAGCGCACTAATCTCTCGGTGGAAGACGGAACGAGCCGGATTGATCTGCTGCCCAGCGAACCCGTCGATAGTGGACTTGAATTCGCCTCCGGCCGCGTTCACAATCAAGATGACCATGCCGGTAGCCCCGCTCCCGCCCTGCATACCTCCATCCATGAAAATCTGCACGCCCACGCAATTGGAAATCTGCTCCTGGAGACGCTCGGCGTCCAAACTGTGGAAGTAGGTGCCGTGCTGCAGCACGTACTTGGCGACGTGGTCTGCTGCTTTGTTGCATTCTCGCGGCCGCCAATCCACTGGCTCAAGAAACTCACTTTTATAATCGATGTGGTCCCCGAACAGACGCCTCATTCTTGACAGGATTCGGTCGAGAGCTGGGCGGTAAAAATCATTATGCACGCTGGTCGTTACATTGGCAATTCGTGCTAAGGTTTCTTCGTCCACCACGCACTCTAGCTGAGGACGAGACATGCCTTCCTTCCAGAGCGAATCGCGCCTCAATACCACAAGATCGGGAATGCACTCAATGGTCGGTTTGGGAGATTTTCTTGGGCGTCTCTGCCTGGTCACCGCGCGTCACGGCAGCAGGCGACGGCAAGCCCAGAGCTACGCAAGCATGATGTACCAACTCTGTTTTCCCTTCCGTCCATTGCGTCCACGCAGGTTTTCTCCAATAATTACCGATGCTAGACAAAGCCCAGACTCTCCTCCTCCTCCTCCGCCTCCTCCGCCTCCTCCTCCTCCTCCCGCCCTCCCTCCCTCCCTCCCTCCGCCCGAGCCCTCCCTCCCTCCCTCCCTCCCTCCCTGTGCCCGATCCCTTCCTCCCTCCCTCCCTCCCGCCCTCCCCCTCCCACTCTGCCCTCCGCGAGGAGCCCCTGAGAGCGCCAAGGAGCGCGACGACAACGACGACGACGACGACGACGACGACGACGACGACGACGACGACGACGACGACGACGACGACGGCGCCAAGGAGCGCGACGCCCGGCGAGGGCGCGCAGCCGCGCGCGGCTGCGCGGCGTCCTCTGGCAGGGCGGCGACCGCAAGGCCGAAAGAGGCGCGCGGCCCCGCAGCCGCACGCGCGGCCCTCGCGCAGCAGCTTCGCTGCGGCGGGGCGCGGGAAGGGCACGGGGCAGCGAGCAGAAGGAGCACCGAAGGGGGGAGCGAGGGGGAGGAGGGAGGAGGAGGGATGGGGAAACCACAGGAGGAGGAGGAACAACAAGGTGCGATAGTGATGGTGATGATGACGACGATGATGATGATGATGCTGATGATGCTGCTGCTGCTGATGATGCTGCTGATGATGATGATGTTGATGATGATGATGCTGATGCTGCTGATGCTGCTACTGATGATGATGATGATGATGATGATGATGATGATGATGATGATGATGATGATGCTGATGCTGATGATGATGATGATGATGATGATGATGATGATGATGATGATGATGATGATGATGATGATGATGATGATGATGATGATACGGATGAGTATGATGCCGATGGTGCTGATAATGCTGATGCTGATGATGCTGATGATGCTGATGATGATGAGGAGGAGGAAGGAAGACAAGGAGGATGGGGTCAGGAGGAGGAGGAGGAGGAGGCCGAAAATGATGCCAGCGCCTTCAGCGGGAACAACAGTTTGAAAAAACCCAAGCGAAAATCTAGTTCCCAGGAACCCTGTGTGTAAGAACAGCACGCGGAGGGGGGCAGAATACCTTCCGGACGTCATCAGGGGAGATTGGGGAGTAGTATTCAGATGGTGTAATTGTGGAGGAGGGGCTGGGCATGATTATCCACACGTGTACTAGAGTCCTCACGACACCGATCGGAGTCAGCGAGCCCCTCATCCCGACGGCCTCAATTCTCCAAGGGTGCGGACAAAGCGTGTCCTGGACCAGGGCCCTCCTGTACGACGTCCTCGAGTTGGCCCATCACCAGATCCCAAGGCCCACGATCCGAACCTGGGTTGACGACATCAGGGTCCGTCTCGTGGGGAGCCCAGAGGCCCTGAAAGAAGCCTTCCCAGAGCTTATCATGCAGTTATGTGGAGGACTCGCTGACCTAGGATGCCGTCTCTCTGGTAAGTCTGTGGTCCTGGCCAGCTCCAACGACATTCGCACCACGCTCGTCAATAAACTCAACCAAGCAGGGATCCAGATCCGACCCGTCCAGCATGCTCGGGACCTGGGGGTCGACACCACGATCGGGAAGAAAAGGGTCCTGGGAGTCCGCCGAACCCGTCGTCGTCTCGGAGTGCAAAGACACAAGAACATCAACAAGCTGGCCAAGACCACAACCAAGGCGCGATCCCTTTTCCGCACAAGCGCCCCAGCTGCATGGAGGGACACGGATCAGCACCGACCGAAGTCCAGTATTTCCGCCGATTGGCGGGAGCGGCACATGGAGTATCTAAAGCAGGGGCCTGCCTCACCACTGGCCTCCACACCCGTCCAGGACACCCATCTAACATGGATCCAGGGATCTATCTTCGGGTCCAGCTGTTCACGATGTGGTTTCGGGTTATCAATACCGAACTCAGCATCCTCGGAGGCATCCAGAAGGCTTGGGAGACTCTGAAGGAGAAGCTCAAGAGACCATCAAGGTGGCTCATGGTCAGGTCCCACTTGTCCGCGATCATCGCCACCCTGTACGACCTAGGCTGGACCCCAACCTCGGCATGGCTCTGGAGGGACCCCGAGGGCCTAGAGTTCCCCGTCAAGCCGCTGAGCTGGGACAAGCAGATGGTTTTCATGTTTCACTTGGAGTTCCTCTTGGACATGCATGTCTGGAAAGCGACATACCCCCTCAGCCACAACTCTGGAGGCCTTCAGGAGGGGGGGACGTGTACTCTCTACGGCTCTACCCTGCCAGAAAGCGAGCCGCCATCAAGAAGCGCGAGAAGCAGCTAGCCGAGTACCCCCCCCCCAAGCCCAACAAGTTCAGGCCCAGGAGGAACTCCAGCGAGAAGCAACTTTTCCAGCAGCTTTAGAGGCCGTTTCCTGCTCGAGGTGCTGGAGCGCCCACCGCAGGTTTGAGAGCGGCCAGCAGGACGATGCCGAATGCCCTCTCTGCGGCCAAGAGCACGGAGATGATTTACACAAATATTGGACGTGTCCTGAATTGGGAAGTCTCGACATCCCCGCCATCAATCGGACCCAGGGCTCCATTGATCGGGCAGTGGCCGAGTCCCCAATGAACCCCAGTCTCTGGTTCCGAGGAATCATCCCTGCCACGATCCTACGTCAAGTCCATGGGCACATTCTGGGACTAGATCAGGACACGATCCGAAAAGGAGTATTTGAACAGCATGCAGTCTATCAGTCCGATGACTGGCAGGTGGCAGCGACAGACGGCAGTGGAGGGCCTCACACGCAGGACCCGCGTATCAGAGTCTGTGGCTGGAGCGTATCTTTGTGGGCACACGACCTCACTTGGAAAGGAGCTATCCAGGGAGGGATCATCGGCCCGCAGACCGTGCCGCTGGCGGAGCTCGAGGCAGTCATTGCGTTGCTGGAGTCCACCCGCGGCCGCCTCATTATCGTGATTGACTGTGCGTATGTGATCAAGGGCTTCAACAGAGGCCCACGTTTTCGGCACCCCAAGAACCAGTTCACTTGGCAGAAGTTCTGGACCCAGGCCAAAAACCGACGGAACAGTACGATCTTCTACAAAGTGAAAAGCCATCCCACTGAAGAATAAGCCGCTCGAGAGCCTCCCTGGGCCCTACACCCCAATGCCCACGCAGACATACTCGCTGCGGAAGCAGCTCAGTGGCGTCAAGTTCCAGGGCCCCTCGTTCGGCACCTCCAAGGCACTGATATTCACGCCGATCTCATCAGGGATAGATTGGCAGCGGTTCAGAGTCACTACTGGAGCCACAAAGACCCCTTGGGCCTCGAGGAGGATGAGGATGTCAAGGAGAACCGTAGGAAAGTGAAGGTGGAGCGTAGCGTAGCAGCCTTGCAGGTTGAGCTGACTAGGACGCCCCACTCCCTCCTTTCTGCCCCTGTCCCTCCCCTTTTCCAGATCGCCTGCCATGTCTGTGGCAAGCAAGGTAGTGTTATCAAGGGAACTTCCAGGTGGCTTAAGACCCCCTGCGTCTCCCCAGGACCGCAAAACCGTTTTCACCCGTCCCACGGGCCTTTCATCAAGCAGTTGAATGGTGTCATTTGGTGCTCCCGATGCGGAGCCTGGACCATCCGTGCGGCCAAGAAATTCAGAGAGCCCTGTGCACCACCCACAGAAGGGGGCACCAAGGCTCTCCAGAAGCTTACCCAAGGTAAGCCACCGCCAGGCCTCAAAGCCTGGCCCGATGGGCCCACATGAGGTCCATCCACGGCTGCTCCCACGCGGGGAGACCAGGACAGCTGCGGAGGCGCGAGCGCGGGAGGAGGAGGAGAAGGAGGAGGAGGAGGAGGAGGAGGAGGAGGAGGAGGAGGAG
>CAUYUJ010001348.1:549693-557193 GCA_963575745.1 Prorocentrum cordatum
TTGGCACCCCTTGCCTTGCGAAGTGCGGCGTCTGCCCCCTGCCGCCAACCTGCGCCACGCTTGGCCCAGTTGCTGCAACGCAGAATTTCTTTGCGCCCCCTGCCGTGCGCAGTGGGGCGTCTGCCTGCTGCCAACCTGCGCCACGCTTGGCTCGGTTGCTGCAGTGCGGCGTTCTTGGCGCTCCCTGCGTTGCGCAGTGCGGTGCCCCCTGCTGCCAACCTGCGTGCGCCACGCCTGGCCCGGTTGCTGC
Organism: Prorocentrum cordatum; assembly: GCA_963575745.1. Lineage (NCBI taxonomy): Eukaryota > Dinophyceae > Prorocentrales > Prorocentraceae > Prorocentrum > Prorocentrum cordatum. The sequence goes on from CAUYUJ010001348.1 coordinate 549,944, forward strand.
AGTCGGCGTTTGCCCCCTGCTGCCAGCCTGTGCCACGCTTGGCCCGGTTGCTGCAGTGCGGCGTTCTGTGCGCCCTGCCTTGCGCAGTGCGGCGTCTGCCCCCTGCTGCCAACTGCGCCGCGCTTGGCCTGGTTGCTGCAATGCGGCGTTCTGTGCGCCTGCCGTGCGCAGTGCGGCGCCTGTCCCCTGCTGCCAACCTGCGCCACGCTTGGCCTGGTTGCTGCAATGCGGCGTTCTGTGCGCCTGCCGTGCGCAGTGCGGCGCCTGTCCCCTGCTGCCAACCTGCGCCACGCTTGGCCCGGTTGCTGCAATGCGGCGTTGTGTGCGCCTGCCGTGCGCAGTGCGGCGCCTGTCCCCTGCTGCCTAACCTGCGCCGCGCTGCGCCTGTTGCTGCAGTGCAGCGTCCTTTGCTTCGCGCAGTGCGGCGTCTCCTCTGCTGCCAACCTGCGCCACGCCTGGCCCGGTTGCTGCAATGCGGCGTTCTGTGCGCCTGCCGCGCGCAGTGCCGCGCCTGCCCCCTGCTGCCAACCTGCGCCACGCTTGGCCTGGTTGCTGCAGCGCAGCATTCTTTGCGGCCCCTGCCGTGCGCAGTGCGGCGCGTCTGCCCCCTGCTGCCAGCCTGCGCCATGCATGGCTTGTTTGCAAGGCAGCGTTTCTTTGCGCCCCCTCCCCTGCCAACCTGCGCCACACTTGGCCCGGTTGCTGCAGTGCGGCGTTCTTGGCCCCCCATGCCTTGCGCAGTGCAGCGTCTGCCGCCTGCGGCCAACCTGCGCGGCCCGGTTGCTGCAGTGCGGCGTTCTGTGCGCCCCCTGCGTTGCGCAGTGCAGCGTTTGCCCCCTGCTGCCAACCTGTGCCACACTTGGCCCAGTTGCTGCAGTGCGGCGTTGCGTGCGCCCCCTGCCTTGCGCAGTGGGTCGTCTGCCCCCTGCTGCCAATCTGCGCCACGTTTGGCCCGGTTGCTGCAGTGCGGCGTTCTTTACGCCCTCTGCCTTGCAAAGTGGCGCGTCTGCCCCCTGCTGCCAGCCTGCGCCAAGCTTGGCCCGGTTGCTGCAGTTGTGGCGCAGACAGTTCGGTCTGGCTCTGTCCAATCCAGCATTATATTATGTTCATGGTCTTGCGCTTTCGGCGCTGGCGCCTGCCGTGCGCATTTGTGGCGCAGCTACTCCAGCGTCACGCTCCAGAATCACATCCTGAGCATGCTTTCGCGTCTCTGGCGTGTGCGCGCCCACATTTCGCGATCGTCGAACATGGCCATTCTCACGCAAGCGCGCGTAGACTTGCAGGCTGAGCCCGATTCGCATGATCAGCGCCCACGCGCTCAGATTCGCCATTGGCCCAGAATCATACAGCTGCGACCTCCCGCTCGCTCGCAAGCGTCGCCGGGCGTCTTCGGCATGGCGAACAGTCCGCGGCCGCTCCCCAGTCTGGGAGTCTGCGCCAGCGCCGCGCGTTTTCCGCCAAGCGATTTCGTCACGCTTGTGCCGCGCGCTCTTCTTCAGAGCGGCGCAGAGCTTTCGACGCACCAGGCTTTGTGGTGTACAGTCGGCGGCCGCTCCCTGCTTTGGGGGTCTGCGCCCACGCCGGGTCCCTTCTGCCGGCAGCGCTGTGGCGCTCACGAGCTGCTCGCTCCTCTTCTGAGCGGCGCGGAGCTCTCGACGCAGCAGGCTTCGTGGCATACAGTTGGCGGTCGCCTCCTAGTCGGGGTCTGCGGCCAAACCGCGCGCCTCCTGCCAAGCAGCCCTGGAGCTCAGGTGCCGCGCGCTCTTCTTCAGAGCGGCACGCAGCAGGCTGCGCGGCGCGCAGGCTCCCTGCTTTGGAGGTCTGTGGCCACGCCGCGCGCTTTCTTCCTGGCACTCTGCAACGCTCAGGCGCTGCGCGCTTCTCATGCTTTGTGGCTTTCAGGTCCCGCCCGCGCGCTCTTCATCAGAGCAGGGCGGAGCTTTCGACGCATGCTCACTGCACAGTCGGTGGCCGCTCTGTCTCTGGGCGTCTGCGCCCATGCCGCGCGGCATCTGCCACCCCTGCGGACGCGCGCTCTTCGTCTGAGCAGCGCGGAGCTTTCGACGCAGGCTCTTGCGCGCGGCCGGCGGCCGCTTTCTTGTCTGGGGGTCTGCGCCCACCTTCTGTCAAAACAACTCAGGTGCCGCGCGCTCTTCTTCAGAGCCGCGCGGAGGTTTCGACGCACCAGGCTCATGGCGCCCAGACAGCGGCCGCTCCCTGCTTGGGAGTCAGGGCTCACGCCGCGTTCCATGTACCAGGCAACCCTGTCACGCTCAGGTGCTGCGCGCCGCGTGGGGTTTTCGACGCAGGCTCGCAGTGCACAGGCAGTCGTTCACCAAGGCTGCACGTTCATCCCCCAATCTAGCGGTGTGATTTTGGCCATTCTGACACAAGCGCGCGTGGACTTGCATGCTGAGCCCGATTCGCATGCTCAGCGCCCGAGCGCTCAGATTCGCCATTGGCGCCCAGAATCATTCAGCTGCGGGCTCTGCCCGCCGGCAAGCGCCGCCGGGCGCAATTCCCTCGATATGGTGAACAGTCCGCGGCCGCTCCCCAGTCTGGGGGTCTGCGCGAGCGCCCAGCGCCACGCGTTTTCCGCCAAGCGTTTTCGTCGCGCTTATGTGCCGCGCGCTCTTGTTCAGAGCGGCGCAGAGAGCTTTCGACACACCAGGCTCCGTGGTGTGCAGGCGGCGGCCGCTCGCTGCTTTGAGGGGCTGCGCCCACGCCGCGTGCCTTCTGCCGAGCAGTCCTGTGACGCTCACGAGCTGCTCGCTCCTCTTCTGAGCGGCGCGGAGCTCTCGACGCAGCAGGCTTCGCGGTGCACAGTCGGCGGTCGCCTCCTAGTCGGGGTCTGCGGCCAAACCGCGCGCCTCCTGCCAAGCAGCCCTGTGGAGCCCAGGTGCCGCGCGCTCTTCTTCAGGGCGGGCGCAGCAGGCTGCGTGGCGCGCAGCGCCCCCTGCTTTGGAGGTCTGTGGCCACGCCACGCGCTTTCTTCCTGGCACTCTGTGACCCTCAGGTGCTGCGCGCAACTCATGCTTTGTGGCTCTCAGGCGCCGCGCGCTCTTCATCAGAGCAGGGCGAGCTTTCGACGCACGCTCGCGGTACAGTCGGCGGCCGCTCTGTCCCTGGGTGCCTGCGCCAACGCTGCGTGGCCTCTGCCACCCCTGGGCTGCGCGCTCTTCGTCTGAGCAGCGCAGAGCTCTCGTCGCAGGCTCCTTGCGCGCGGCCGGCGGCCGCTCTCTTGTCTGGGGGTTTGCGCCCACCTTCTGTCAAAACAACTCAGGTGTCGCGCGTTCAGAGCCGCGCGGAGGTTTCGACGCAGCAGGCTCATGGCGCCGAGTCGGCGGCCGCTCCCCGCTTGGGAGTCTGGGCTCACGCCGCGTTCCACGTACCAGGCAACCCTGTCACGCGCCGCGTGGGGCTTCCGACGCAGCGCTCCATTGGCGCTGTGCCGTCTGGCCCCTTTGCACCCCCTGCCTTGCGCAGGTGGCGCGTGCTGCTCCAGATAACAGCCCGGTTGCCGCACCGCCGCCTTCCGTTGCACCTGCGCGGCCAGCAATGCATTTGGAGCACGGGGCCTGTGTTCTGGCGCCAGCGTGCCCCGAAGATTCGCGAGCGCAATTTACTGCTTCCGGCTGCTTGCTAAGACTGCACTCTGTGCTTTCATTGCTGGCGGATGAGCGCGCAGCAGCAGAGCATTCGCTGGCTGCCAGGTTGCCATTCGGTGGTCAGGCCCCTGCGCTGCACTTGCGCATTCTCTGGCGCTGGCGCGCCCAGGAATGCCTTCCGAGCTTCGTCGATTCAGCGCCGTTTTCCGGCGCCAAGGTGTCCAGACTCGCATTCTCGATTTCGCGATTCGCGCGCCTGCGCCGCGCATGATTAGCGATTGCCAGCGATTTGGCTTTCGTCTGAGGGTGGTAGTGAACAGTGCGCCCATTGGTCTTGGGGCCTTCGCGCCATTTCGTGCAAACCTGCCGCTCAGGTGCCTCGCGCCCCACCGCTGAGCAGGGCATGGTGTGCGGCGGGGCCGCCTTCCGTGAGGGCTTTGCCGCTCAGGTGCCGCGCTTGTGCTTACATCCCTGGCGGGCGATTATGGCACAGGGTTCGGGCGCTCGATCGGCCCAACCTCCTTGCTTTGGAGCTTGCGCTGGCGGGCCGCACCGCCAATCGCACCAATGCAGCGCGCCCCCGCCTTGTTTTGCACCAGTTTCAGTCCATGCGAAACTTGCAGAGGGATCTGTTCACAACACCGGACTGGATCAAGCAAATGAAACGCTCATTCGAGAGTTACCTGTTCGCGCAGGAGAGCGGACCACGCCATGCAAGCAGCGTTCGAACCATTTTCTTTGCACAAAGGAACAGTCCAGCGGACGCAGTTTGCCTCGAATGGTGCCCGCGGCAGCGGCTCCTCAGCCGCTGACTCAAATAATGCATCCACAAACTTTCTTTTGCCTCTGTGGGGTAGGTGGCTCTCCCTTGCGGAGACGCTGCCGTGGCCTGTGGCAGATGCAGCACCCCCAAAAGAGCCACACTTCGTGGCATTGAAGTTTTTCTCCTGCACGCTTCGCGTCTGCCAAGTCTGGAGAGAGAAGGTGCGAAGGGGAAAGCGGAGCTTCTGAGGAGGCTGTGCATTCGGGAAGCAAGGTTTTCGCGGGCACCCTTCGTTCTCCATCTGCTTCGCTCCAGGCTGGTTGGTTGGTTGGCACTGGCTGATCAGGAGTGTCTTTGCATCGATTCTCTCCGGGCTGATCATTGCCTGTCCAAGAGTTACCAATTGCTTTTGAATCAATGGATTCCTTGCGCGCAGGCCCAGGGGATGCTGCCGCGCGTCTCGCGGTTCCTCTGGTTGGGGTTCGGATCGTCCCCACGCAGCCGAGATCCACGTCCTCTGTCCACACAGTCTCCGCCTTCTCCATCTTGGGGCGCTCGGGCCAGATCTCGTCGCCCATTACTCAGCAATCCTGGGGCGCTCAGGTGCCGTCCGCTCGCGCAGAGCGGCACGGAGCTGTGCATCTTGGGTCGCGGTGTGCGGTCGGCCGCTGCGCCGGCGCACCGTGCGCTCAGATGCGCGACCAAGCAACCCTGTGACGCTCAGGTGCCGTCCGCTCGCGCAGAGCGGCACGGAGCTGTGCATCTTGGGTCGCGGTGTGCGGTCGGCCTTCGCGCTGGCGCACCGTGCGCTCAGTTGCGCGACCAAGCAACCCTGTGACGCTCAGGTGCCGTCCGCTCGCGCAGAGCGGCACGGAGCTGCATCTTGGGTTGCGGTGTGCGGTCGGCCTTCGCGCTGGCGCACCGTGCGCTCAGTTGCGCGACCAAGCAACCCTGTGACTCAGGTGCCGTCCGCTCGCGCAGAGCGGCATGGAGCTATGCATCTTGGGTCGCGGTGTGCGGTCGGCCGCTGCGCCGGCGCACCGTGCGCTCAGCTTCACAACCAAGCAACCCTGTGACGCTGAGGTGCCGTCCGCTCGCGCAGAGCGGCTCGGAGCTGATATTCTGATGTGTTTTCTGAGTTTCTCTTGTCTTGCTATTTTGTTCTCGCTTTTCCTTGCTTATTATTTTTCTCGCGCGCGGGCTTGGGTTGGTTTGGGCTGCATTTCTCGCGGTCCCTCCCGCCCTCCCCGCGTGGCGAACGTGCTGGCCGCAATCCGCTTCCCTTCGGGGGGGTAGGTGGCGCTCCCTTGCGGAGACGCTGCCGTGGCCTGTGGCAGATGCAGCACCCCCAAAAGAGCCACACTTCGTGGCATTGAAGTTTTTCTCCTGCACGCTTCGCGTCTGCCAAGTCTGGAGAGAGAAGGTGCGAAGGGGAAACGGGAGCTTCTCGGGTCTCTCTGGAGCCCTTTGGGGGACTTCTTGGGGCGTCGCGGAGGCCTCCCGGGAGTCTCTTGGGGCCTCCTGGGGGCCTCTTGGGGCAGAGAGCGCCTCTGTTCGGGCATTTGGGGGACTCTCTGGAGCCTCCTGGGAATATCGTGGGCCAGCTTGGGAGCCTCTGGGAGGGTCCCAGGCCCCTTCTGAACACTCTTGGAGCCCTCAAGGCCCCCCCCAGCCCCCCATTCGAACCAGAGGTCGCCGTTCTGGGCCCATCCCGCCACCGTGTCTGGGTTGTGGGTTAGAGGCTTCTCGGATGTTCGCTGGGAGGATATCGTGGGATGCCTCTCGGGGGGCCTTTTGGAAGCAGGTTTGAAGCCTCCACGGGGGCGTTGTGGAGCTTGTCGGACCTCTCTTCAGCATCTTTGGGGCCTCTTTGGGGGCGGGAAGCTCGAAAGGTCGGTTCGCGTTCCCTCTCTTGTGCCCATCTTGGAGACATCTTCAGGCCCTCTTCAGGTCCTCTTGGGCCGATCATGCGGCCCTGTTGGGGGCCTCTTGGGGCGACGATTGAGGCTTCTTGGGCAGTCTTGGAGTGTCGGCCGCTCGAAAACGTAAGAAAGCAAACCAGATAGGAAAACAAAACGAAAATTTATGATTTTGGCGTTTTGGGGCTCTCTTGGAGGTCCCCGCGGAGCGACCTTGGGGCCTCTTGGGGCCTCTTGGGCCGATCATGGGGCCATCTTGGGCGGCTTGGAGCGCTCTTGGGCCGCCAAGACTTGCCGTCTCCAAAAGCCTAAGTGGACGCCTCGGGGAAGCGGAAAAAGCTCCGGGACTCCGAAAACTGGCCCCTGGACGCCAAAAAAAGGCACCCGCAGCCCCAGGGGGCAAGTTCGGTTACGGGGGCGGGGAGGGGGGAGTTTGGGAAAAGTGTGCGCCCCTGGGCCGCGGAGCCCCTCCTCCTCCTCCTCCTCCTCCTCCTCCTCCTCCTCCTCCTCCTCCTCCTCCTCCCCCTCCTCCTCCCTCTCCTCCTCCTCATCCTCCTCCTCCTCCCTCCCTCCTCCTCCTCCTCCTCCTCCTCCTCCTCCTCCTCCTCCTCCTCATCCTCTCCTCACCTCATCCTCCTGCTCCCCCTCCTCCTCCTCTTCCTCCTCCCTCCTCTCCTTTCCTCCTCTCCTCCTCCTCTCCTCCTCTACTCCTCCCGGACGCCGCATCTATCTTGTTAGTATATATTATATGATATAATCATTATATATATGCATATAATTATATATATATATATATATATATATATATCGAGCGGCGCCCCTCAGAACGAAGCGTCCGTCGAAGTGCGGGCCCACGGGCGCTCGCTGTTCGGGGGTGGGGGGGGGCCTCCCCGAGTGAGAAAGACATCATCCTCTCCTTCCCCGCCTCCTCTCCTCCTCCTTCCTCCTCATCCTCCTCCT
>CAUYUJ010001348.1:562193-569693 GCA_963575745.1 Prorocentrum cordatum
GCGGTCGGCACCCTCCTGCGTGCGCTGCGCCTCGGCGGCGGCGGCGTCGGCCTTGGCGGCGCCAGGCGCTGCCGCTGCCGCCCCTGCCGCTGGGGCCGCGGGGCCGCCGCTCGCGCCTGAGGCGCCTGCGGCGACGCCGCCGCTGCCGCCCGCGGCGCCTCCGCCGCCCGCAGCTGCGTCGTCGCCGTCCTGCCGCCTCTTCTTGCTGAGTCGCTCGTCGATCTTAGCCCGCAGGGCCGTCATCCTCTCGTTCCAGGACTTGACCTCCGAGTGCTTGCCCTCTATGAGGAACTGCGCGCTGCGCAGCTCCTGCTCCAGCTGCTCCAGCGCCTGCCTGCCGGTGTCCTCGATGTCCAGGGAATCGACCGACTTGAAGAACCCCTCGTCGATCTTCACCTCGGAAAACACCTCCTTCACTTACTCCTTCGACGTCTCGTTGCTGCCCAGGAGGCCCATCTCCGCGGCCATGCCCCGCGCCGCCTGGCGCCTGGTTGTCTCAGCCTTGGCCAGGACCAGGGCCGCCTCGCGCTCTCTCTGCTGGGCCTTGGCGAGGCTGTCCTGCGCCTTGACCACTGCATTGGTCGCCTTGTCGCGCTTGAGCGACGCGTCCCTCCACGCTCCTCAGGCGTGCCGTAGCGCCTTCTCCTGGCTCTGAAGGGGGCTTGGCCTGGGGCGCCTGGAGCTTGGCGATCTCGTCGCTCAGCAGCTTCTTCAGCAAGGGATCCTCTGTCGATGCCAGCGTGCTCCGCATGAGCTCAAGGCGGTCGGCTGGACTGGGGGCTGTGGCTGTTGCTGGCGCCGCTGCCCCTTTTGTCCTTGCCTCCCCCTACATTCCTCAACTCGCTGGACCGCGCGGCGTCTGCGCTGGCGGGCTTCTTCGGCGTGAAGAGTTCCACTTGCCTGCCGCACTTGCACCACCGACCTCGTTCGACTACAAGCGCGCTGTACTCGCATCGCCCGCGGGCCCCGCACTTGCTCCATGATTCGTCTGAACCTGCTGCCGACATCCTCGACTTTGCCGAGCCGATCTACCACCGAATATGCCGAGCCTGTCTCGGGCGCAGCGGGCGACGACTTGCTCCTCGAGCCCCCTCGCGGCGGGGTCAAGGCTTGGGCCCCTGCCAACATGGCCTGGGCCCAAGTGGCTTGAGGGAGGGGGGTGAGGAAGAGGGGGGGGGGAGGAGGAGGAGGAGGAGGAGGAGGAGGAGGAGGAGGAGGAGGAGGAGGAGGAGGAGGAGGACGAGGAGGAGGAGTACCACTGGCCGAGAGAAAAGAAATGGCCTGGCCGACCCGACCCAAGCCACTGCCGTAACCCACCCTCCCCAGGGCGGCAACAGACAGGGCCAGGACAGGAACGAACAAACAAAGAGACGATCACTCAATTCTGGCACCTTGGCTGAGTGCTCGACTTGATTTACTTCGTCTAGCTCCGACCCTCAACCTGGTTTTGACCCGGGGGTGGGTGCAGGCGGGTGAAATACATGCAGAGGGGAAAGCCCGACAAACCTGAGGAACATTATGGAGTAAGTCTACCGCAGCAAAATGAGATAAGAAGGACTCACGAGAGGAAGCAGAAAACATATGAGGCAATATGGGGCTCAGATGTTCATTCCCACTCAGAGGGAAGCCACGGAAGACCTCCACGAATACACTCAGTAAGAATAGGGCACGTCGGATAATGCAGCACATCATCTCCGCCCACTGCTTGTTCTGCTGAAACCACATACCTGAGCGGACTGTCTGCATCTCCTTGTGGTGTTCCACCCACTAAAGAGCGTTTTTAGGCAAGCCGTGAGGACAAATCCAGGGGGACGGGCACCAGCAACATTAATTCGAACTAAAGTGAGGAACACATCGGCCCTCGAAACATCAGGGATCGATTTGGCAAGCCGGGGAAAAATGTCAACCTGGGCCGCGGGGACATCACACTGGCGATCAGAATTCACAAGTTTCATAATCCTGGCCTGTGCTCTCCTCCTTGGGCATTCTGGAAACGCATGGATGTGGAGGACGGCGCCATACGCCTGCCACATCCTGAAGAACAGAGATTCACCAGCTAGAGCAGTGAACTTCCACGTGATATTGACTTCATCAGACGAGGCAAACTTCTGCAACATATTTTTCAACTCGTGAAACTTGGGCGAGTTCATGGCGGCACGGAGCAAACAGGCACGAGAGAATGCCTCCAGCCTCCTCGCTTCAACCTGATGGCCGAGATCGCGGAGTTGGCGGATGGGGGGGGGAGGAGGAGGAGGAGAAGGAGGAGGAGGGGAAGGAGGAGAAGGAGGAGGAGGAGGAGGAGGAAAGTGACCACATCCTCAAAACGGGGGGGGGCCCACCAGCGCCACTTTTGCATGCGATCAAACGATTCGCACGATGAGATAGCCGAGAATGGGTCTCAGGCTTCCCAGACCGGCGTCGCTATCTGCACCTACAATCCCCTCTTAGCGGGGCGCGAGCGCGCCCCCGGATGGTGGGAGACATGCGCATCGTGGACAACATCGGTTCGATAGGCACCCAGCAGAGGAGTAGCGGGCAAGATTTGATTGGCGCAGTCGGGCGGGCAGGGAGGTTTGATCCCGTAGATTGGGGCTGGTCGCCCAGTCCGCATGTCAACGAGGGTCGCGGGCAATCGGCATGGATGAAACGCAGCGAGTTTCCTCGCAATTGCATTCGTGTTTTTGTTTTGCGCTGTTCCGAAGGGTCTGAGAGGGCGTGCCAGAGCGCTTCGGTTGCAGAGAGGGCCGCTGCGAATGGTTATCATCCCCTTGCACTTTCCTCCGTGCCCGAGCCGAGGCAGTTTAGCCGAGGCGAAGTGGGAGAGGGCGGTCATTGCTATGATCAGATGGCTCCACGAAGTATTGTCTTGGCAGGGAGCGCGGTGGTCACCGATCATTCTGACGGACCTCAACGCGCGCTTCAAGAGCGGAGTGGATGACCTCGCGGCCAGCTTCAACACAGGGGGCCACACCTACGCCAGCGAGATGACGATCCCCCTTTTGGCCTCACACAAGATGAGCGCAATTAATGCGCACCGCGAGCAGGGAGGTCCGACCTACTACAACAAGGGAGTGGCGAGGACCTTGGACCACATTTTCGCACCGGCGCAGTGGCGACGATCAGTCCTATGGTGTCGGTGCCTGCTACGCTCAGCGTGGCGATTGCAACTTCACAGTGTGAATGGGCTGTGGGATCATGTGCCAGTTGCGGCGTGCTTCGACTTGGCTATAGCGACGGAACCTTCCTCACCACGGCACAATAACCTAGTGAATAAGGAGACGGTCGCGAGAATGTTGCAGCTGGGCACGAAGCGAGCACAGTTCGTCAGGCATGTCGAGGTTTTCTAGAGATGAAGCGGAACGAGATGACGGCGATGCAGGTTGAAGAGCGCCCAGACTTCATCAACCAAGTGACCCATGCTGGAATCAAAGATGCGGCGGAGAGATATTGCACAGAGAACACAGGCCACACGGGATGTCACAAAGCACGCGCACGTGATGTCCAACAATTATTGTGGCAACGACGGGATGTACGGCAATACTTTGCATCATTATCGGAATGGCTTGGGATCGATCCGCGGCCCATCCAGGGCGCGATCGGGAAGTCGGAGCGAGCTGAAACGCAGGCAGGCGAATGCATGGAGACCGAGGGCGGCGATCGGCCGGGCGGTGTTTTTTGCGAGGATATGTTTTTGGAACTGGGCGCTGAGAGATATCGAGAGTTGGTTAGCAGAGGATTCCGCAGTACACAGATTCAGAGAGTTATCTTGAGCAAGAGACTGCAGGCGCGTCTCAAACTCCATAGCAGATGGCTCGCAACGCAGAAGCGGCAGCATTGGAGTGGAGTAACTGAAATGAAGCGCGAAGAGTTCCAACGGGCGGTCAAGGCGACGTACTTTCATCAAGTGCACAAGATGGCGAGACTTATTGCGCAGCGTAGTCGAGGTGGTCGTAAGAGACGGTTCAATATACATCAGATACCTGAAGGAGCGGAGGAGTGGATCCGCAAGATGCAACGACGAGGACCTGATGGCGGATGCTCGGCCGCACTCACTACGGAGACGGAGGCGCGCCAGACGAGGGCGGCGGCGGCGGGGACTGTTTTCACCGAGGATGAGATCATTGAGGAGGCCAAGGGTCTTCGAAGCGCGGCTTTGCGAGCGAGATTGCGGAAGGCAGCCCCTGGCTGGAGCTCCAGCGCCGAGGTGTTGAGGCGCATGATGTGTCCGAGGTGGGTGAACAAGCGCACGATTGAAAGTAGAAGGAGTGGGGTCTGGATCAGAAGTCAGTGAGTGGAAGACGCCGCAGTTCAATGTTTCTTGAGAGCGCTGGTCGAATCTATTATTGCCACACAGCGTCTACCACTGCTGTGGCTTCGAGCGGAGGCGGCATGGGCACCGAAGGGCAACGAGAAGGCTTGCGTCGACGGGGAGAGGATTGTGATGTTGATATCTACGCTGGCCAAGTCCTACGATGGGCATATGTTATCTAAGACGGCGATGTTGGATGTTCCCAGTTGGGCTTACGGCGCGCTCAAACACAGAAGGCGAGAAGGAGCGATTGTGGTTCAGATGTGTAGCGCCTGGGAACTTCAGACGATGGGTATGCGACATGCGAGGCGGCCCCATGACGCGACCCATGCGTTCTTCTCGATTAAGGCGGAGCGGCTCAACCAGATCGTGCTGAGATATTTGAACGAGCGGCGCGTGACAATGATGGCAGATCGTATCAAGTACGCGCACTTTGTTCTGGCGGGCCAAGAGTCCGCCCTGTTGCTGATGGGCGAGGGCTGCATGCCGGGTGATCCGATGAGGGCGCTCCCCTTTGCGATCGCCTACGCGCGAGGGTTGGAAGCGCATGCCTTGCACGAGCGCGCAATGGCGGAGGTGGCGTCTCCACGGACGGACGGACGAGAGCAAGCAGCATTCACCTTGTTTGTAGACGACGTGGCTGACATGTTCCTTTTCGGCGACAGGCAGGAGGCGATCGACAACGGCAAGGCCCAGAACGATGCGGCGCAGCAGAAGCTGAGCGAGATGGGGTTGTGCCAGAACGCTAGCAAGCAGGAGACGGCGCCATAATTGCCGCGGGAAGGCAGCACGCAAGCTGGAGCGAGAAAGATTGCAGAATGGAGTATTCGAGGGAAGTTCGACGGTTGTAGCGAGGTATCTTGGGGTCAGGATCGCAGCCAGGTTTTCAACTGCAGTGGAGACGGGTTATCGCATCACTGCCGCGAAGGCGGCATGGCGTGCCATGGGCAAGTTTTGGACGGCCAACGCGCCGACGAGATGGGAGATATCTGTCCACAAAGGACATGTTATCAACGCCATAATGACAGGCATCGAGGCATATATAAAAAACAGATGGCTCCCTCCGAGCCCCTGATTTGCAAGGGCTTGACGGTTTTGTTGCTCGTCGAGGGAGGGTCGTTTCTGGCGGAGTAGCGAGAGCACAGGTGGACGGTTCGATTCGATTGCTAAGGGGCTTGCAGGCACTGGGGAAGCTCGGTTTAGCCTGTCTGTTCGTAGAGGCGAGGGTAAAAAAAATGCTCAAATGGCTTCAACACCTGCTAGCTGATCTTAGCGCGGCTGAGCAAGTCTTGGGCGTGGTATTCGGAACTATTCGAGCCTGTCAAGCACTTCAGGAGTCTGTTCGGGACGACAATTGGGAGTTGGGCAATCCCTGGGCTAGGCAGTGGCTTTAGGACGTGATAGCGGTCGAGGTGTACGATGATGGAGAGGTCTTTCTAGACGGGTATGATAGGCAGCCACTTCGAGCGATTTCCGAAGGGCGAGAAGATTTTCTGAATCTGGAATTGCTGAGGCCCCGAGCGTACTTCTATCAAACGAGCTATTTTGTAAACTGGTCGACCCGACGGGGGGGGGAGAAGGTGTTTCCCCAGTGTTGGGCGGAGGACGACCAGGGCAATCCTTGCCAGGCTCGGTTCCCAGGAAAGGTACAATTGGCCTCGCACTACAAGCACTCGAAGGGTGTCACACACGGGAAGCAAGTACTTTTTGTTTAAGGCATGCTGCGTAAACAACCAGTGCACGTTGTGCGGAATGACGTACGCTACATCCGCGCAGGCGCAGAAGCACATGAATAGAGCGTTCGAGCAGGGCATATGCCGGGACAGGTCAAGATCGGGGCCAGAAACCAGGCTTGAAACCGCAGAATGCAGGCTATGTCTGTTCGAGTCCAGGGAGGCTCAAACATTACGACAACATTTGTTGAGCACACACATTGCCCCATGTATTGCTGTGCGCCAGATAGCGTTTGATGTCGTGGATTTCGGTCAGCGTGCCAGCAGGAGGCGGAGAGTCAGCACCCAGGAGGACCAGGGCCAAGGAGAACGACGATGTGATTCAGCGCAAAGTCATGGTGCAGGTGGAAGCTTGGCTGTGGACGCTGGAACACGGACAGCGCCCGCAAAATCATCTTCCAGCAGACCACGTGGTGGTCAAGAACGGACAGGAGAAGTACCAGGAGTACCTGCGAGCGGTGAAGGAGGAGGGGCCGAAGCAAGTACGGGGCCCACCAGAGTTGCACCTGTTTTCGCAAGCTTTGAAGGATATCGAGAGTTGGTTAGAGCAGGACGGATCCCCAGCAACGTAACGATTCCGAAGGGTCCCGACAAGATTGATCGCGATGCTCGCGCATGGTACATCGAAGTCGCCAGCGAGTGGATCAAGGACTTTACGTACAGCCCGATGTACGATCAGAAGAGAATCAGGCTCACCATGGCCCTCCGCGGCCACATCGTGATGTGCTCCAACCTCGCGATCGCCAAGGCGTTCGACGAGACCCAGAAGTCGGCGTCGGGAGGAATGCCGACGGACTCGACTTTCGAAGAGCCTTGAGCTGATGCATTGAGCTGATGCACTGATGCTTTCGAAGAGCCTTTCGTCGGCGAGGGTCAGAAGAGCATTGAGCTGATGCACGTGATGAGCATCCTGCTCGGTGCCTGGGGCGGAGTCAAGAAGGTCGGGTGGGCGCCGACGGGGGGGGTTGGCCAAGCAGCTGATGGGCTAGAAGAAGGACTAGGCGTGGCGCCGCGGCCCGCGCGGCCCGTCGGGGTGGCGAGGGCTTGGGCCGTCTAGGAGGGGGTCCAGCTTCGTTCGGGCCTCCCCCTGCACGGAGACGGTAGGGCGCTGGTGGCTTGCCGCCGCTCGGCCGTCTCCGCTGCCGCTCTCGGGCGGCGTTCCGCCCTCGTGCGCTCTCGGCCCCGCTGGGGCCTTCCTCGAGGCTGAACCCCCTCTGGATAGCCTGGCTCCGTGTGTAGAGTTGCCCAGCGTCGGCGTAGGTGTCGGAGTTGAACTCAAAGCGCGAATGGGATCGAGAGAGAGAGAGAAGAGGAGGAGGAGGAGGAGGAGGAGGTGGAGGAGGAGAAGGAGAAGGAGGAAGGGAGGATGAGGAGGAGGAGGAGGAGGAGGAGAGGGAGGAGGAGGAGGAGGAGGAGCGGGGAGGAGGAGAGGAGGGAGGAGGAGAAGGAGGAGGAGGC
>CAUYUJ010001348.1:574693-576761 GCA_963575745.1 Prorocentrum cordatum
GATGATGACGATGTTCATGATGATGATGATGATGATGATGATGATGATGATGATGATGATGATGATGATGACGGTGATGGTGATGATGATGATGATGATGATGATGATGATGATGATGATGATGATGGTGACGGTGATAACGATGCTGATGATGATAATGATGATGGCGATGGTGGTGATGATGATGGTGATGGTGATGATGCTGATGATATTACTGATGGTGATGATGATGGCGATGGTGGTGATGATGATGCTTGTGACGATGGTGATGATGGTGATGACGATGGTGATGAGGATGATGATGATCATTTGTGATAATGGTGGTGATGATGGTGATGGTGGTGATGATGGTGTTGGTGGTGAGTATTGTGATGGTGATGGTGCTCTTGTTGGTGTCGATGAGGATGATGATGCTGATGATGATGAGGATGATGATGATGATAGTGATGAAACTGATGATGATGGTGATGGAACTAATGATGATGGCTGTGATAGTGATTATGGTGGTAATGATGGTGATGATTATGCTGATGAAGTTGATGATGATGATGGTGCTGATGATGGTGATGAGTCTGGTCATGATGATGATGCTGCTGATGAGGAGGAGGATGAGGATGACGATGGTGATAAAACTGATGACGGTGATGAGGACGAGGATGATGATGGTGATTATGCTTACGGTGGTGCTGATGATGCTGACAACGGTGATGCTGATACTGCCGATTATGACAAATGTGGTGATGGTGGTACTGGTGATGGTCAGGGTGATACTGGTCATGGTCATGCTGGTGATGGTCATGGTGATGATGGTGATGTCATG
Source organism: Prorocentrum cordatum (assembly GCA_963575745.1). NCBI lineage: Eukaryota > Dinophyceae > Prorocentrales > Prorocentraceae > Prorocentrum > Prorocentrum cordatum. Next base: position 575,514 of record CAUYUJ010001348.1, read on the forward strand.
GTGATACTGGTGCTGGTCATGGTGACAATGATGTTGAGCACGACGATAGTGACGACGATAACGATGTGGAGGCGGAGGAGGAGGAAGAGGCGAAGGACGGGTCGAGGACAAAGACGAGAAGCAGGAGCCCTGCCGCCCCACCGATGGTGGCCAAGGCTGTGCCGTCGGCCCGTATCCTAAGGATGCGCGATACGGATGCAATGGCCTTGGAATAGGCGAAGAAAAAAACGCCATAAACATAAACTTTCGGCGCTCCGCGCGGATTTCTTGGATCTGCGCTGGGGCCCCCACGGCGCGCTCCGCGCGCCAGGGAGGGGGGTCCAGCGTAGATCCAAGAAATCCGCGAGGAGCGCCAAAAGTTTATGTTTATGGCGTGTGTTCGTCTTCGATTGAAAGGCCGTTTCGAAGCGCTTCGAGCGGGGCGCGGCCAACGAAAGTGGCGAAGCATGGACCGAGGAGGCAAGGATGCAAAAGGGACCCTTGGCAAAGTTGTCCGCCCTCCTCACGCTGCGGGTTGACTGTGATGCTTGCTTGCCTCATCAGCTTCAGATGGGTCGGAGCGCCCCACCACCCTCCGTGTGCGCCGCCGATGACGGCCCCAAGGCTGTGATTAGAAGAAGAAACAACTCCACCAACTCATCAACAGAAACTTCTGGCGCTCCGCGCGGATCTCTTGGATCTGCGCCGGGGCCCCCTCCGCGGAGCGCGCCAGGGGCGGCGCCGGAGGCGCCGCCGTGGGGGCCCCAGCGCAGATCCAAGAGATCCGCGCGGAGCGCCAAAAGTTTCAACTTTACGGCGTTGTTTCTTCTTCGGGTGATGCTTAAGTCGGGCCTGTCCCCTTACAGGGGGATTTTGGACGAAACATTAAACAAATAGTCAAACAATACCATACAATACTCCAAAGTGGTCAACAAATCCTCCCCAGACTATACTATTTGTTTACTATTTTTGAGCACTCCTCCGGTAGAGGGACAGGCCCGACTTAAGGTGATGCTTATCTGCCTCATCAGCTTCAAATAGGTCGGAGCGCCCCTCGTCGGCAAGATGCGCCGCGTGCCGCGGCCTTTGACGGCCGGGTATACCTGCACCGACCTCCGGCCGCCGCGCGCGCTGCCACGACCGCACCGCTCTCAGGGGCGACGCCCGCTGCGGGAGGGAAGGAGGAGGAGGAGGACGAGGAGCGACGAAGGAGGGAGATGGGAGGCGAGAGAGAGGGGGAGGGAGGAGGAGGAGGATGAGGAGGAGGGT
>CAUYUJ010001348.1:576861-596861 GCA_963575745.1 Prorocentrum cordatum
AGAGCATTCATGAGCTTTCCGAAGGATCAAAAGGCCTGCAAATCCACGGGGACTCAGCGGCCTCGAAAGAAAACGCGCGCACGATCCAGGCCTGACAATACACGGCGGCCCCACGTGGCGGGGCGCCCGCAGGACATACCAAGCTTGTGCACATGCATCGTGGTCGAGGCACCACAACTCAAACAGACGATGCCATTAGCATTGTCACCGACAACCTCGCTGACGCATCTCCTCAGACGGCGCCCCCCACTCACGACGACACGGCGACGGGGGGGGGTCGCAGGCGGGCGGGGCGAGGGCGGCAGCAGCGGCGTCGGCGGCGGCAGCAAAATCCTTGACCTGCCGCCTGGCCGCCCGCGCGGCCTTGACGTCGGAGGCGGACAGGCGCAGGGTGCCGAACGCCGCGAGTGGGGCGGCCCTGCCCACCTGCTCCCCCGCGGCACGCACGAGCAGGGAAACCATCTGAAACCGATCGCGATGCGCGGCATGCACGCGCCCCTGGCGAGCAATCTTCTTCGCCCACACGCCAGCAAACCTATTGCCCGCGATGAGACGGGGCGGGATGGAAAGCCGCTGCTCTGGGGCGGGGTGAGCCTTAATCTTAACGAACGTGACCGAGCGAGGCCCCACCCCACCCCGGTCTTCGAGCTTCCCCCAGAGAGGCTCCCAAACACCGGCGTGAGCGGCATTCAGAGAACAACATGCCTCACGCCCGAGCTTGGTGACTCCTTCATATGCAGACCCACTGTCCATGTGGGCCACGGGTGGCAGTGCAATCCTGAGAGCATTTATCACCGCCAACAGCCCCGCTACTCCTCCACGAAAGACCGCCAAGGCACGAAAATCAACGAACACACGAGGGGGGGAGGGTCAGGGTGCGCACCAACGACTGCCCATCCTGAGGCGCACGCATTGGGCACATCACGATCATATCTGGAGCCGGCGACAAACAAGTCACCTGTCATGGAGCCACGCTCGCCTAGATAGACCTGCTGAGGCGCTGCAACAGGCATGGTCGGAAATCTGCCAAACGGCATCAGCACTCGACCCCCGAGCAGCAGCACTAGCTCAGAGCGGCCCCGCGGGAAAGTGCGCCGAAGGGCTCCTGCTGGCTGAAGACTGGCCGACGCCAACCCATCACAGATGAGATGACGGCGGCACATACTGCCAGGGAAACTATGACAGATTTGGCAGAGCGGCGACTGCACAAGTTTAGCCTCGAACGTGCGTTGCTGGGTGCATTGCGCTCCTATGACAGCGGATCGAAGATGGGCCTTGTCACCGGGCGACAGAAGCGAAGTGCGAACAAACAGGCGGACAACTGGCTCGAGCAAAATGCCGGACTGGGGCTCGGGGCATTCGAGGGTTGTGCTGCCCTGCTTCCACTGCCAGGCCTCACAGGCCATGTCGATGAGCGTCTTGACCCCATGGGCACAACACGTGGCTGGCTGCATTGTGAGGCCCCAGGGGCACGTCCAAACATCAAAGCCGTCACTCTTGATATCTAATCGAGCAAGAGTGGCCAGACAAGCCGAGAAAGGTTCCGAAACAGACAGCCACGGACTACCTTTGCTGGACAGGGTTCTCACTTGGGCCTGCTGAAAACCCAGAGCGACCACATGCTGGGGCACCCGCTGCTGCCTCCAAGCAGCCAACATGGCACAGAGCGGCTCGGCGGAAGCCTTGAAAATAGGGCCCACCCGACGCCCTGGAGCGAGGAGGAGACGAAGCGTAAGGGGGGAGGAGCTAGCGGGGCCTTGATTAGCAACCAGTTGCCTATGACGCTGAAGCTCCTGCCCATTAGTGCCAGTGACACTGGTGCCATGCGACGCACTGGTTTCAACCGTGGCTTTAGTCATCAGACCTACAAGCCGGCGGCGTTTAGCTTGGTGCAAAATCTTCAAACGTCTCGGGCGGACGACGGCTGCCGCCGCGGTGCTCCTGCCCAGCCTCCGAACCGACCCGTAGTCCACCCCCGCGTTCCTTTCGGTGCGAGAGCACTGCCCTCCTAGGCTTGTCAGGCTGGCCTCTACAGACTTCTGGGACTGGCAGCGCTGCCCATGAAGCGCGCCTTATCCTTCGCAACCAACATGTCAACCTTGTTTTGTTTGCGGTCGAGCTCAACTCCAGCTGCGACGAGATCTGCACAGACGCGCTCTTCGGCGCCAAATCGTTGCAAGCCGATGTCACCAATCACTGTAGAGAGTGAGACTGCGCGAGCAACTTTGCGGACCTCGCCCAGTGGCTGCAGTAGGACATGCTGCAGCATCATGGTTGCAAAGATACAGCCTGCGAGCACACTGTGCTCTGACCTGATCGGCTCCGAAACAAAATTGCCTACGTCTAGGACTCGCGGCTGACGGTAGAGGGTGACGAGGGAGAGCATTCAACCATGGGGAAACCTGCGCGGTCTGCGGCGGTCACGAGGCGATGATGGCGAATGAGCTCAAAGGCCTTTTTCAAGTCAACCAAGACAGTGCCCTACGCCAGGCCTTGGCCATGAGCCCACTCGGCCCACGCGGCCTGCGCCCAGGCGCACTTGTCCGCGGTCTTGCCGCGGGTTCCCCAATAGAAATGTCTAAATGTTCTTCTCTGCCAATCGTGGATCCCGGACTTTCTGAGACGACGCAAGACCCTCGCAGAAACAAGCAAGAGTGCAATCGGCCTGCAACCACCAAGACGCTCGGCTAAGACAAACACTTTGGCCCACGCGGCACGCCACTCTAGCCTTACTTCAATCAACTGCACAAAACGTGTCTAGACCCTCATGGCCTAGCTGAAGAAAGTGCCCGGGGTTCACGCAATCAGATCCCTGGCCAGCGCTGGGCTTGCAGGTCTTAGGGACTCGAAGTAACTCAGGCACAGTGGGGCGGGGGGGAGGCTCAAGACGGGAGAGGTCAGGCCACTCCACATGCTGAGACACACCACCACGCTTCCCAACCCACACGAAACTGCTCAATCTGCTCTGCTGAACCTAATGGGACATGATCTACTGCGGCGTCGCCAGGAGTCCATCCTGTCGGCACCTTCGAGAAGCTGAGAAGGGCTGAGGCGCCCTGCGCAGTGCTGCGTTTTCCCACCTAGTCCCCCCGCCCCCGCTCCCTGGCTCGCTGGCTGGCTTCGACGGCTGAGCTTGCTTCTGCGAGAAAGCTTTTCGAAACCTCGAACTCGGGCGGTGAGAAGGGAAGGCTCTGCAGCGCAAGCTTTGCGAAACTAACTGCTACCTTGCACTGCCGCGGCACTGGGGCAGAGCGGCAAAATGCGAACGGGGCAATGCCGACGAGAAACGGCATCCCAGCCACCCTCGAGGTCCTGGAAATCAATGAGGTCCCGCGCCAATCCTTGCCACCAGACTGCGCCAGCACTGAGCCGCGGGAGCGGCGCAGAGCAAGGGCGCAGAGGGCGAATAATTTGAATGTGAGGTGCAGCTCCGCGCCCTCGAAATCTAAAAGAATGCTCTGGCTCGACATCTGAACATGTATCCATTTATCTTCAGCGGCTGCACCAAACGCTGACCATGTTTGATCAACCGCGTTGTCGGACTGCTGCATGCCGCAGCTAAGCTGCCCCCAGTCCGGCTCTTCGAACTGCCTGCAACATCAAAGTGGGGCTGAGGCGGGAAAACTCCGAGGCTGAATGACAGCTCGCACTTCTGGAGGTCGCCCCGGGACCTGCAGCCTGACGCGCGCGGCTCGGCGTGGGCCCATGGCAATGTGATCCAAAACGTCGAAATTGGCACCTGAAGCAAGGAACGGAGACATGACGAAAAACACAATGACCCTCTCAGATGGCCTGGCTGTGCCAAACTTCGGCGCCACGACGACGCCGCCATTGCCTGCCACCCAGCCACTTCTCTGCGAGCTCCTCGGGCGTGACCTGCCTGTCAGCGCCGACGCGATGAGGAGGGGCATGCCCGCGCGCTCGATCGCGCGGCCCATGGGGCAGAGGATCTACCAGTTGCGCTCGGTGAGGTCCTCGGAGTCGCGCAGGTACACGGCGCCAGCCAACCAGCTTGCCTCCTTTGGGCCCATGGCTGAGATGCAATAAAGAAGCCCTTGCTGGGCAGACGCAACTCTGAATGCCTTCAACTTCGCCGAGGCCATACCTGGCTGGCGCGGCAACCACGGCGCCGCCTGACAGGCAAGCCAGGCTACCACCCGCAGCAACTGAGGCCCCTGCGCGGACGATTGGATTGAGAGCGGCCTTCCAACCTGCCCTGCGCGGAGCTTGCTCCTGCCCGCCACGTTGCCGCTTAGGCACTTTGTGCTCCTGAACTAGAGCCAAGCCACAATCAGTCCACTCACTGGATTACCCGAGAACCTCAAGCCCTGGCGCGCTGGTGACATTCGCCGCGAGGACGGCGAGGGGCCCGAGCTGCGGGTCGCCCCAACGTATCTGGTACATACTGCGGGGTGGTGCGGGGCTTCTCGAGCGCCTGCCTGACCAGCAGGACGGCCCGCTGCTCGACAACCCGCCCGGCGCCATCGTCGAGGCCCATGTCGTCATCATCGCCGACAGCGCTGGAACATGATTCGAGCAGCTTGGCCTCGGGCTTGGCTGCCCAGCGACGGGCGCGCTCATCGGCATCAGGGCCAGCAGCGAGAGCTACAGGAGGCGGCGCGCACTGCCCTGGGCAAGGCCCCCCTGCCGCCAGGTCGCATGCCGAAGGGGGGCCTGGGGCCGCGGGGGCAGCGCCCGCAGGCGCGGCTCCTCCCGCGGCGGGGCCCGCAGGCGCGGCGGGGCCTTGCCCGTGGGCCTGCGCGGCCTTGGCCTGCAGCACCTGCTGGGCCTGCGCCACGTCCGCGGCCGTCGCAGCGAGCTTGCCCTCGAGCTCGGCGTCGCCGAGGCCCCTCGCGCGCTTGAGCAGCAGCGCGCACAGGTCCACGCCCGAAGGCGGCGCACCTGGCGCGGCCACGGCGGCGGCGCCGCCCATCTGGGCGAGGGCCGCTGCGCCACGAGCGGCTGCCTCCCTCTGCTGCTGTTGGAGCTCCTCGAGCTCGGCCCCAACCTCGGCAGCCCAACGGGCAGTGCGGCTGAGGTTCTCCATCGCTTTGTCGCATTTCTTCTGCATCTTGCCGAGTTTGTCCGCGAGCTGGTCACTTTCCTTCTGGACCGCGCGCGAGACCAGCTGCGGGTCCCCAGATCGGAGACTGCGCAGATGCTGGATGCGATCCCTTGACGACTGGGAAAGGGTGCCTGACACTGCCGCATACGCGCTGTGGTCCATGGCAGCATAGGTTTGAACCTGCACGTGTGTGAGCGGCGGGGGACCCTTGGACTTGGGGTCACGGACTGAGGGTGGGACGCCACGAGCCCATGCACCGCGAGGCCGGAACTCACATTCACTGGGGCCATCTTTCGCCGTGCCACAGCGAAAGCAGCTGTCGCGCCACTCATAGTTGAACTTGAACTTGCAACGCTTGTTCGGACAACACCAGTTCTGCCGCCACACCGCCACCGCGCACAAGGAGAAGAGCGTGCGACGCACGCCGTGGGTACGCAAAGGGCGCCAGGTCTGACCTCAATGCAGTCTCGGAGATGTGGAAACTGGTGGGGCCGCGAATCCCCTTGCCAAAAAACACTCCTTTTCCTCGTTGAGCCAAACTGGCGACGGTCTCCTTCTCCTCCTCCTCCTCCTCCTCCTCCTCGTCCTCCTCCTCCTCCTCCTCATCCTCCTCCTCCTCTCGCTCCTCATCCCTCTCCTCCTCGTACTCCTCCTCCGCCGCCCTCCTCTACCTCCCTCCACTGCTCCTCATCCTATTCCTCCTGCCCCTCCTCCTCCTCACCCCCCTCACAACCACCAACATCATCAACGACCTCAACAACCCCCAACATCTTCATCCGCAACATCCGCATCATCAGCATCATCAGCACCATCATTGTTAATAGTATTATCACTCGTGTTATTAACATTGCCATTACTACTATGAATATGATTATCATCATCGGCATTATCATCAGCAGCAGCAGCCTCATCATCAGCAGCAGCAGCAGCAGCATCACCATCATCAGCATCATCATCAGCAACCTCATCAGTATCAACATCATCGTCGTCAGCATCATTAGCCTCGCAACCACCAGCATCCGCAGCATTGCTATCCTCATCATCATCAGCAGCCGCATCATCATCAGCATCGTCAGTACCATCATCACCACCATCAGCTGTGCACCATCAGCATCACCATCAGCATCTTTGTCATTAAAATCAGCATCACCATCATGTCATCAGCATCACCACCATCGTCAAAAGGCACCACCATCATCATCAGCAGGAACATCATCATCAGCATCATCAGCACCATCAGCGTTGTCAACATCGACAGCATCACCATCAACAGCGACACCCCCATCATCACGATGACCGTCCTCCTCCTCATCAGCATCACCATCATCCGCAGAATCATCGTAGCCGTCTGCATCACCAACATCATCGGCATCATTCTCACAATCATTAGTATTGTAATCATCCTCATCCTCAGACTCACCATCGCCGACTCATCATAAACATCGTCATCATCAGCAGCATCATCGTCACCACCATCAACGACATCGTCATCACCATCATCACCATCGCCATCGTCATCATCATCATCATCATCATCAGCATGATCGCCATCACCATCATCACCAGCATCCATCTTGTCATCATCGTCATACGCATCATCTGCTTCAAGATGATCGCCAGTAGTCCCCTTATCCTCATCATCATTAGCATAAGCACCATCATCGCAATAATCGTCATCATCATCCACATCTTCATCGACCTCGGCATCGTCGGCGCCGTCGGTGTCACCATCGACATCGTCATCATCTGCAACGCCATCAACAGCATCGTCATCAACATCATCAGCATAGCCATCATCATCAGCATCATCACCGCATCATCAGCATCATCGTCAGCAGCATCGTCACCATCAGCAGCAATATCACCATCAGCAAAAATCACCATCAGCATCAGCATCGTCAGCATCAGCATCATCGGCAGCATCAGCACCATCATCCGCATCAACACCATCCTCATCATCATCATCATCATCATCATAGCCGTCATCATCATCATCATCATCATCATCATCATCACCATCATCATCATAATCACCATCATCATCACCATCACCATCACCATCACCATCACCATCATCATCATCATCATCATCATCATCATCATCATTATCATCATCATCATCATCATCATCATCATCATCATCAGATTCATCATCATCATCAGCATCATCATCAGCATCATCATCATCACCACCACCACCACCTTAATCATCATCATCATCATCATCATCATCATCATCATCATCATCATCATCATCATCATCATCATCATCATCATCATCATCATCATCATCATCATCATCATCATCATCATCATATCATCATCATCATCATCATCATCATCATCATCATCATCATCATCATCATCATCATCATCATCATCATCATCATCATCATCATCATCATCATCATCATCATCTCTCCTCCTCCTCCACCCAGTTTCATCCTCTCTCCTGCTCCTCGTTCCTCGTCCTCCTGCCCCTCCTCCTCCTCTTCCTCCGCCTCCTCTTTCTCGTCGTTGCCCTCCTCCTCCTCCCCCTCCTCCGCCTCTTCCTCCTCCTCCGCCGCGTCCTCCTCCTCCTCCTCCTCCATCGCCTGCTCCTCCTCCGCCTTCTCCTCCTCCTCCTCCTCGTCCTCCTACTCCTCCTCCCCCGCCTCCTCGCTAGCTATGCGGCAGAAAGGTGCCACCTCATTCGCAAACAAGCTGGCGCACCCAAGAGTGCCCGAGCAATCCATGTGGACCGTGACACCTGGGGACAACATAGTCTTCTCCGTCTCTGGCAACCTGATATGGTCCTTCCGCAAGAGGTACAACACCGAATTTGGCTGAGACAACCTCGCCATGGCGGTCACCGGTGACAGCTGACCAGCCTGCAACTCTCGGCGGCGGCCACAACATCTCGAAACCCGCACCGTCCGTGTACACGTGCTGGCCCTGCTGCAAGATAACACCTTCACGAGGCCACTGTACTCTTTGCGTGCAGGGGTCCTCTGCCAGCCTGCTTGGCCTGCCGATGATATGACCTGGATCTGGAAGCATTCCTAGACAAAAGAGCTCCTGGTCCTCTCCTCCGGACCCAGTCGTCCAAAGAATCCCGCCGCCAAGCATCATGATCTGGGCACTCAAACCGGCGGTGGAAAATCGCGCCCGCAGCCCCATGGCGTAGCTGGCACACACACACACACACACCGGAAACCTCCTTTGCAGGATAACTGATGCGCCCTCGACTCCAATAAACATCGGCAATCGTCGCCTTCGGACAACGTTTGTGGTGATCATGCCGACCTGGAGCGTTCTCCTGGCACACACCAGAAACCTCCTTCGCATGATAACTTATGCGCCCTTGGCTCCAACAAACATTGGCAATCGTCGCCTTCGGACAACGTTTGTGGTGATCATGCCAACCCGGAGCGTTCTTCTGGCATAGCAACTCGTACAGCGGGGCCCCAAAAATTGGCCCCTTCCAGAACTTTGAGGATGCCTGGCGAGCCTGCTCGTCTCCGCTGATGGCTCTGCGCGCTCTCTCCTCCGCCTTCACCCCCTCCTTCTCCTCCTCCTCCTCCTCCTCCCCCTCCTCCTCCGCCTCCTCCCCCTCATCCCTCCTCCGCTCCTCCTCCCCTCACTCATCCGCCTCCTCTTCCCTCATCATCATCCCGCTCCTCTCCCCCTCCTCCTCCTTCCCCGTACTCCTCCTCCTCCTCCTCCTCATCCTCCTCCTCCTCCTCCTCTCCTCCTCTCTCCCTCCTGTCCTCTTTTCCTCATCCTCCTCCTCTCCTCCTCTCTCCTCCTCCCCTCCTCCCTCTCCTCCTCCTACTCGTCTCCGCTCCTCCCCCTCTTCCTCCTATTCCTCTCCTCCTCCTCCTCCTCCTCCTCCTCCTCCTCTCCTCCTCCTCCTCCCCTCCTCCTCCTTCTCCTCTCGCCTCTCGCCTCCTCCTCCTCCTCCTCCTCCTCCTCCACCTCCTCCTTCTCCTCCTCCTCCTCCTTCTCCTCCTCTGCATCCTCCGCCCACCATGGCAGCAAGACCAGCGGGCGCGGTAGGCGCCACCGATGGTACGCTACCTGACGTCCAGCGGGGGACACGGCCTGCAGCGAGGGCCGTAAGCTCGCGTGTCCCACGCTCTCCGTGCTGGCGGCCTGGGCCAAGGCGGGGGGGAGGGGACAGTCCGCCTCCTCCTCCTCTACTCCTCCTCCTCTCCTCCTCCTCCTCCGTTGCCTCTCCGTCTCTCCTCTCCCCCCGTCCGCCCTCTTCCCCTAGCACGCGTCCTCAGTCTCACCTCCCCCCCTCATCATCAATACCAGCATCACCATGAACAGCAGCATCAACAACATTGTCTCAACACTAACACTCATCATCATTAGCAGCAGCATCATCAGCATCAGCATCAGCATCATCATCATCAGCATCACCAACATCATCATCACCATCATCATCATCATCATCATCATCACCATCATCATCATCAGCAGCATCATCATCATCAGCAGCAGCATCATCATTATCATCAGCAACAGCATCACCACCACCGTCATCCTCATCACCAGCATCACCACCATCATCATCATCATCATCATCATCATCAGCAGCAGCATTGGTATCATCAGCATCATCAGCAGCATCAGCATCCTCATCACCACCATAATTAGCAGCATCAGCAATATCATCAGCAGCAGCAGCATCATCAGCATCAGCATCAGCACCAGCTCCAGCATCAGTGCCACCATCAGCAGTCGCATAAAAATTACCATGATCGTCATCAGCATCATCCGCAGCATTATCATCATCAGCATCAGCATCATCCTCGTTATCATCATTATCATCATCACCATCAACATCATCATCATCGTCATCCGCCTCATCAACATCATGGTAATCACCATCGCCATCATCAGCATCATCACCACCATCATCATCGTCATCAACATCAACATCATCATGAACATCACCATCAGCAGCACCGTCATCGTCAGCATCAGCATCGTTACCATCCGCAGCATACTCATCATCAATATCATCAGCAGCAGCAGCATCACCATCATCATCATCATCATCATCATCATCATCATCATCATCATCATCATCGTCAGCACCATCATCATCACCATTAACATCAGCATCATTAGCATCGGTACCATCATCATCATCATCAGCAGCAGCAGCATCATCATCATCATCATCATCAGCATCATCAGCATCATCATCATCATCAGCATCACTCTCGCCACCAGCATCAGCAGCAGCATCATCATCAACGTCATCATCATCATCATGATCATCATCATCATCAGCATCATCATCATTATCATCGTCACCATCAGCAACACCATCAACATCCTCGCACTCATCAATGCAATCATCAACAACAACATCGTCGCCGTCATTGTCGTCGTCTTCACCGTCACCATCACCAGCATCGTCATCATCATCATCATCATCAGCATCAGCATCATCATCAGCAGCATCTTGACCATCACCATCATCATCCTCATCATCATCCTCATCATCATTATCATCATCATCATAATCATCAGTATCATCAGCAGCATCATCAACATCAGCTTCGTCTTCATCGTCGTCGTCATCGGCATCGTCATCATCAGCAGCATCAGCATAACCAACATCATCACCACCATAGCATCACCATCATCATCAGCAGCCTCATTCCAATTATCAATCGAGTCGCTAGTATCATCAGCATCGTCCACATCATGAACATCACCACCAGCATCGTCAGCATGATCATCATCAGCAGCATCGTCAGAATCAGAATCACCACCATCATCAATTACCCCAGTGCGACCCTACCTAGAAGTTTGAGCCCCTAGGAAAGCAGCATTAGTTGCTATGCTATGCTATGCTATGCTATGCCATGCAATGCTGCGCTGTGATATGATATGCTATGCTATGCTAAGCTGCGCTATGCTATGCTATGCTAAGCTATGCTATGTCATGCTGCGCTGTGCTATGCTAAGCTATGCTATGCTATGCTATGCTATGCTAAGCTGCGCTATGCTATGCTATGCTACTCTACGCTGCGCTATGCTATGCTATGCTATGCTATGATAAGCTATGCTATGATATGCTGTGCTGCGCTATGCTATGCTACGCTATGCCATGCTATGCTATGCTGTGCTCTGCTATGCTAAAGCGCAGCGAAGCTAAGATGAAGGTAAGCTAAGCTAAGATAAACCTGAGCTAAGATGAAGCTAAGCTAAGCTAAGATGAAATAAGCTAAGCTAAAATGAGATAAGCAACGCTAAGCTAAGGGGACGTAACTGGGGGAACCGCGGGGCGGATCCTGGGGGAATCGCCCGGGGCGATTTACACTGCCCGGCCCTTTAAGCCAGGAGGGTAAGAACCCTTCTAGGCAGAGCCTAGGTAGGGAATAACATCAACATCATCAGCATCATCGGCGGCCTCAGTAGCATCACCATCATCGTCGTCATCATCAGCAGCAGCATCATCACCCTCGTCGTCATCAGCAGCATCATCAGCAGCATCATCACACTCATCGTCGTCGTCATCATCATCAGCACCATCACCGTCGTCATCATCAGCATCAGCGTCATCATCATCAGCATCGTCGGCGGCCTCAGTAGCATCACCCTTTGGAAGAGTTCCAAAGTAAAGGCAAACCGATTAACAGATTTAAGCGAGATGTTGTATCTGTGTCTTCTATGTAGAAATGTTTAAGTGCTTTGCGACGCCCGAGCCCTCCTCGTTTCTCCCCCGGGAGTTCACGGCCAGGAGATTTGGCTCAGCGTGTCGCGGCGGCGGCCCTGGCGACACGCCATGCATTGCGAACGGATAGCGCGTCGCTCCGCTCCGCGGGGCGGAAGGCTGGGAAAAGCTCGGCTTCGTGGACCCCTGGGGACCGCGAAGTGCATCGCGTTCTGTGGCAACTCATGGAAGCCTCCCATACCATCTTGCCGGCTCTTGCGACTCGACGCTAAATCGACGCTAAATCGACGCTAATTGACGCTGCATCGACGCAAATCGACCCTAATCGACGCTATGTCATCGACTCCCAAACGCTAGTCGACGGTAGTCGACGTTAAAGGCGGAATTGCGAGGGTACACCAGGCTCCCATCATTTGTCACCGAATATAGCGTGTACCCCCGAGGCGTGGTGGGCCAGAGCAGGCGAAGCGACACGCTATCCAAAGGCGCACGACCCTAAGCGGGGCGTCGTCGCGGAGGACGGAGTCGCGGCAGGTCGTCGTCGTCGTTGTCGTCGTCGTCGTCGTCGTCGTCGTCGTCGTCGTCGTCGTCGTCGTCGTCGTCGTCATCGTGATCGTCGTCGGCGTCGTCGTCGTCGGCGAGCGCAGGCCGCCGACGGCGACCCCCCCGCCCACGCGGAGGGCCTCAGGCGGCGACGCGGGCGCTCCTGCGAGACGCCCGCCGCACGCCGCCTGGCGGTCGCCGGGAGGGCGCGCGCGCGCCCTGAGCAGGCAGACCAGCGGGCTCGACGGTGTGGGCTCGACGGCGGCGGCGGCGGCGGCGGCGACGACGACGACGGCGGCGGCGGCGCCGGCAGCGGCGACGAAGGCGGCGAAGGCGTCAGCGGCGGCCGCGACGAAGACGACGTCTTCCTTGGCGGCGGCGGCGGCGACGGGAGGAACAGCGGCAACGGCGGCGGCGACGACGACCGCGACGGCGGGGTCGACGACAGTAACGGCGGAGGCGACGGCGACGGCGACGAGGTCGAGGAGTAGTAGGATGCTGAGCAGGCAGAGGGAAGAGGAAGAAAAGGACGGAGGGAGACGGCAGGACTTATGAGGTAGGAGGGAGGAGGGGGGACAGACAGAACGAATGAGTGGGGAAAATTAGGTAGAGGATGTCGGTCGCCAGAGGGTTTCCTCCTGCTTCTCCTTCTGGCCACCACTTTTTCCAACACATCCTCCTTCTCCTCCTCCTCCTCCTCATCCTCCTCCTCCTCCTCCACTCCTTCCTCCTCCTCCTCCTGCTCCGCTTCCTCCTCCTCCCCCTCCTTTTCCTCCTCCTCCCCTTCTCATTCTCTTCGTTTCCTTCCTCCTCCTCCGCCTCCTCCGCCTCGTCCACCTCCTCGTCCTCCTCCTCCTTCTCCTCCTCGTCCTCCATTTCCTTCTTCTTCTCCTCCTCCTCCTCCTCGACCTCCTCCTCCTCCTCCTCGCCGACCCCGCTCGTCCTACCCCCATGTCTGCCCCCATCTCCCGCCGGCGACGACGGCGCGTGTTGCCCTCCGACGCGCAGGGCGCGCCGAAGAAGTCGCCCTCCGCACGCGCGCGCAGGGTCCCAGGCGCGCTGTTTTCTGCCCTCCTGCGGGCTCTCGCCGCCCTGCTCAGCGCCGCCCTGCTCAGCGCGCAGGCCGGCGGGCCACGACGGGGGCTTCGAGAGCCGGGGAAGCGATGGGGGCCAGGGGCGAGGCACTGTTGGGGAGTGGAAGAGACAGCCCGACGGGGGGAAGGAGGGTGAGGAGGGGGAGCATTTGGAGCACTGGCGCAACACAGCGTGCGGGAAGGGAGCAAAAAGGAGGCAGGAGGTGGGGCGACGAACGGCTGGCTGACGCCTGAGCTGTAGCCACCGCTAGCTCGCGCTCCGCCCCAGCAGCGAGGTCCGTATGGGAGGAACGGAGGGAGGAGGGGGAAGGAGGATGAGGAGAAGGAGGATGAGGAGGAGTAGGAGGAGGAGGAGCAGGAGCAGCAGCAGCAGCAGGAGGAGGAGGAGAAGCAGGAGGAGAAGCAGGAGCAGGAGGAGGAGGCGGAGGAGCAAGAGGAGGAGGAGGAGGAGGAGGAGGAGGAGGAGGAGGAGGAGGAGAGGAGGAGGGGGAGGAGGAGGAGTAGGTGGGAGGAGGAGGAGGAGGAGGGGAGGAGGAGGAGCAGGAGGAAGCAGAGGAGCAGGAGGAGAAGCAGGAGCAGGTGGAGGAGGGGAGGAGCAGGAGGAGGAGGAGGAGGAGGACGAGGTGGAGGAGTAGTAGGAGGAGAAGAGGAGGAGGAGGAGGAGGAAGAGGAGGAGGAGGGGAGGAGGAGGAGGAGGAGGAGAAGGAGGAGGAGGAGGAGGAGAAGACGGAGGAGCAGGAGCAGGAGCAGGAGGGACGCTGAGGAGCAGGAGGAGGAGGAGGGAGGGAGGGAGGAGGAGGAGGAGGAGGAGGGGAGGAGGAAGGAGGAGGAGGAGGAGGAGGAGGAGGAAGGAGAGGAGCAGGAGGAGGAGGAGGCGGAGGAGCAGGAGGAGGAGCAGGGCAGGAGGAGGAGGAGGAGGAGGAGGCGGAGGAGGAGGAGGAGGAGGAGGAGGAGCATGAGGAGGAGCAGGGGGAGCAGGAACAGGAGGAGGAGGCGGAGGAGGCGGAGGAGGAGGAGGAGGAGGAGGGGGGGAGGAATAGGTTTTGTTCACGCTCGACCCATGCAGACCCCATCGGGTGGGGACCATCTCTCCTCACAGCACAGTCCAAGGAGAGGGCAAGAACTGTACTTGCTTGTCCCTCTTGATATGCTGTGGGTGTCGGCCATGGCAGGAATATTTCCAGGCCGTAAGTCCTGCGCCAACCATCTGTTGGACGCAGGCTTCACCCAGCTTCTTGACACGGCCTCCTGTGCTGTTGAAACCGCATCGACGGCAGATACAGAGGAACGAGCCATCTGAGCAGTCAACCACAGCGCATTGGTGATGGTGCTGCTCTAAAAGGCTCGGGCAGAGACGGGGCGGCACCACACAGTGGCCAGGCGCAAGCTGCGCCTCACCACGCTTGCCACGCAAGCATGATCCGCACTGCCAGAAATTCTCCCGTCCAGGCCCACTCGTGCGACGTTTTCAACGCGATAGCTGACTTGGACGGCTTGATAGATTGCACGCCTGAAAAATCCAGCCGCGGCCATCTTGGCAAAATCTTCGCCGCCAGCAAGATGGCGGCCTTGGAAACCTTAATATCGCGCTCCACACGAAATAGCACGTCTGGAGAGGCCTGGGGATGAACTCCAGCACCCTGCTTCGCAGCAAGGTCCGCCAGAAAATTGCCAGTCCTTCTCCAGACCTCTTGCTCAGAAATCCCAGCTTCTCTCATATCTTTGTGCGCGGCGACCTTCACAATCCCCTGGAGGTTAGGACCCGCCCCAGAGAAAGCTTCCAGCACAGAGCCCGCGCAAGCCATGTGCCCACCGAGGCGGCTCCTAGGGTCCCTGGAGCAGACCGAGACCACCGACGCACAGTCACAAAACAGGGAAGCGGGACCGTCTAGGTTGACCCCCGCCGCAGCCAACGAGGAAAATTCGCCAGCCTGTGAGGACTGCGGCAGGTGCGCCCAGACAGGTCCAAAGACTCTGGCCAGCACGTGGCCCTGTTCAGACAAATGCACAAAGGTCCAACCAGCCCTAGACAATTCACGGACCTTGGACTGAAAGCAGCTACCATCCAGGAAAAGGTTTCCTTCGAATCGAACGTTCTCGGGCCCAGGAAACTTCAAACCCGAGTCCAGGAACCCCTGCTCGAAGAACTCGACCTGAACCCCGCCCATTCCTTGCTGACAGACAGGCTGCTGCACATAGTCACCAGGATGGGCGAACGCTCCAGTCAGGAAGTTAACAAGGTCCCCTGAGTTGCGCTCGCACGCTTCGCGGCGGCGGCGGCAGCCACAAGGCCGCGCTCGGCGCGCGCCGAATATGGAGGATTCAAATCATGGGGTTACGATTTGAACAACAAAATCAACCAAATCAGAGAATGCGCCCGTCGGGCGACAAGTAATTTGCCAGAGGATCGAGCGGGGCCCAGCGGGCCCTGACGGACCGACGAGTTGGGTCCCAGGGACACGCGCGCCGATGAATGGGGTGCGTGCGAACCCGAGACAGGGAGTGACAGCAGGCCCAGATGGCCATTCAAGCTACCCCCAGGGGCCGAGGCGGGCGAAGGGAGCCAGAAGGCAGGAGGCGAGGAGAGCAAGGGGAGCGGGGGCAAAGGCACCAGCAGCGGAGGGCCCCCCAGGGTCGGCGGTGTGCGCAATCGTCGGGGACTCGCCCCGCAGCGACAGCTGCGATATGTGAAAAAAACGAGGGCCAGGTCTAGCCGTGCACCATGAGCCCCTGGGCGCCAACGTCATCGACACTCACGAGCACGATGATGCCCCAGAGGCAGCACAGCACGAGGCCCACGTCACTGACATGTAAGAACACGTAGGTGCAGCAAATGGGCGACGCGCAGTAGGAATCACCAGCGACTCCACGTCAGAGCAGCGCCCGTAGGTGTGGCACCACATGGCCACAACGAGCTGCAGCAAAACTGCGACGACAGAACCTCGGCGAAGCTAGAATTTGCCAATGCGAGCTACAGCAAAACGGTGACGGCGAACCTAGACAAGCTAGGATCTAGCCAGTTCGAGCTGCAGTAAAACAGTGACGACCGAACCTAGCCAAGCTAGGATTCCGCGGCGGGAAACAGTCGAGCTAGCCCTCTGCCTCACCGCCGGCCGCGTTATGAATGATCCCCCCCCCATGGCGCCTTGCGGAGCCGAGCCCAGAGCCCTGCGAGCCCCGACCTCGGCCAGCGTCTTTTGGAGCAGGCTGCGGACGAGCACGGGCGAAAGAGGCTGCTCGTCAGACTCGGGCGAGGGCTGGTCCATCGGAACTTCGCCCAACATGATGTGCACCTTTCGCTTCGTCGGGCATCTCGTCTGGCTGCAACTCCACCATCCTTTGGCGCGCCACACCTTGAGCAGCGAGTGCGACCCCGTCCCAGCGCGACTCCGCGATCGAGCAATTTGGCGAGAGACCCATTGAAGATTGCAGGCGGTGAGGGCCCAGCTGGCGGCCTTTCCCGCGGGCTCGAACTCCGCGTGAATACGTCGCCCCGCTTTCCTGAACCGCGCCGATCTCTGGAGCGTCCGCTCCCACGAAGAACGCACCCACCCCCGCCGCCCACAGGTCGCGAACCGTCTGCGCGGTCAGGAGGACCTGCTTGGGCAGCGCGTCGATGAGGCCCGCCTGCCTCTCATTGAAGCCCTTGCCCTTCACCTTGCCGCGGTGGCTGTTGCGTTGCTTCTTGCCGCCCTTGTCGCGCCCTCCCGCGGCGGCGAGCTGTGCCCCAGATGCCGACGGCGCTGCGCCGCTCCCGCTGGACTTCGTAGCGGGCTTGGCCTCGCCCGCGGGGGTTGGGCGCCGTCGGCCTCTGCCCGGCGGCCGCCCGCTTGGACAGCGGCCACTTCGGTGTCGCCATCCCTCGGCGCAGCCGACCACCTGCGGACCCCGCCAGTCGTGCTTGGCACCGCCGGGGCAGGGCGGGGGCGGGAGCTGTCTCGGGGCGACCCCGGCACAGGGCCCGCCCCACGACTCCGGCACGGAAGGGGGGCGCAGCTCGCAGGCATGCAGCTGGAGCTGAGCCAGATCGGCGAAGGAGTCGAGCACGCAAACGGGGCACTCGAGCACGAGAGGCGCGACGGGGTGGATGGCGCAGGCCGTCTCGGCACCGCAGAACCCTCGACGAGACGCTCGGCATAGGCGGGCCTTGGCAGTTTTCTGGAAAACGAAAGAGGACCGACACGTTGGGCCCTCGTTAGTAACCACGCATCTAGCGTAGTACGAGAAATCGCGGTGGGCTCCCCCAATAGCGTGCGTCTCGTGTGCGATGAGCGCAGCGTGCGTGAGGAACTTGACACCGCAAACTGTCCCATCCTCGGCAGCGCAATCACACGTGAAGATGCAGCCCGCGGGGCCCAGGAACTCGAGAGAAGACTCATTGAAACTTGCCGAAATCGATGGCGTCGAGCTCGGCACATCCAGCCTGCCAAATTTTACGAAACGCCGAAACTTCAGCCGAGAGAAACAAATGCGAAACGTGCTCGTCGTGAAATAGGTCGTGCACTTTCTCCCTCCAGACCAGAGGCCAATCCTCGTAGTCAGTGAGCAACCGAAGGGAGTAGAAGTCCGAGACGAACCGAACAGCGAAAGCATTGGCACGATCAGTAAGACGGCCCTGGAACAGCATAGGGAAGTCCTCGAAGCCGAACTGACCAAACAAGAGAGCGATGACCCGGCGTTGCTGGTCGGGCCAGCGGACGACGGCCCGATGCCAGCGGAGCCTCTGGATCAGGAGCTCTACGTGCGTCGGGACAATGTCCATCCACTTCCAGACGCGACGGTTTTCCCAAGACTTCGGATGCGCCCCCGACCGATCGCACATGGCACCCACCGCTATACAACGAATGTTAACCAGCAGCGCAATGTCTAACTGGGCCTCTTGGGCCTCCGTGAGGAGATACGGGGTGAGGCCACGCAATAGCGCAACTTGCACAACAGGTATGACAATCAACCCCTTCACCTTAAACGGTGCCCCCGAAGGCCACAGAAACTTAAGCGAGAGCCAGCCGCGATTGGCCGCTTGCTTGCTCAGATGCAACTGATCGGAGAAGGCTCCAGACTGCAAAAACTGGAGCCCGAGGTAACCCGTGTGGGGAGCCCCTCTGGCGCCATCGACCTCGGCCGAGTAAAACTTGATATGGGCGCTATACCCGCAGAGGCGTAGGACCAGGACCTGCTCGTTGGCTTTCTGGCGGTAGCCGAAGGAAAGCAACCGAGCCCCAAGGGAAGCCCGAGAAGCCTGGGTGACCGAAACGGCTCCCGCCAGGGAGCCCGAGGCCAGGAGCAAAACATAGGCCATGTCGTCCACGTACTTGAACAGGCCGCCACAGACGTCAGCATCGCAAATAGCACAGTGGGAAACACGCTGGGGGTCTTTGCTCTGGTCCAGCCACTGCCCGAGGCGTTGAGCAAAGTCCACGCGAAATTCGTCGGGGGCACTGGGATCCCCCTAAAGGGCCCCGCTTTGGAGGTGAAGATGTGCGTGCTGGCCCACGCCAACGATGTGTAAGATGTGCGTGGTGCGCATGTCGGCAAGAAGATCGGCGTCCGCCGATGGAAGAAACGCGTGCAATCTCTGGTCCATGCGTGCGTGCGCGCAGCATCCGAAAGCATTTTTCATGTCGTCGAAGGCAACGACGTGCCACACACGAGCCGAGCGCAAGCGACCCAGCAACACGTGCATTCCGAGAATGGCGTTCTCTCTCTCCTACGGTGTGGGATGCAGCCGTGAGGCACAGAGCGATAGATGCCGCGGGCCACAGCCCTGAAGAAGGGGCAGAGGCCGTGCAAGACACGCGTGCCACCGTCGGGCTTGGGAGTCTGCCAACCAATCGAGAACCACGCACACGGCGAAAACCTTCCGCACACCCTCCAGCACGCGGCGAGACTCTCAAGCCCAGCGGTGACGTGATCCACCTCGGGACAGACAAGCTTGGCGACGAGGCCGAAAGGGGTAGGGCGGGGCCTGCTGAAATACCTGCGCTTCAAGCGCATGGGCCAAAGTGCCCCAGGCAGAGACCACGGGAGCACAGAACGACGGCGAGAAGAACTGCGCAGCACCCACGAGGCTCTGTGGAGGTCCCTCCCACCTAACGCTCCCGCCGAATCCTTCGCTTGCATGCCCCGTGGGGCCAGCGAGGCCCGCTCCTGGAGAAACGCGCCCAGGGAAACCTGGACAGGCGAGAGACCGCCCACCCCCAGGGAGCCCAAGGCAGCCCGCGAGTTCATCAGCCGATGCATGTGGGGAAACCAAAAGGTACCGATACCGCTGCTCCCCGGACCTCTCTTGGGGTGCGTTCTGACCAGGATTTCGAGGCGAATCCAGCGGTGGCGACGACGGAGGCCCAGGAGGCCCCAAAAAGGGAAAACGGCCGAAGGGTAGAGGTATGGGTACCTTTTCCTCCTCTGAGCATGGTGACGTCGCACTGCCGAGTAGTTGCGACGCTTGGGGCCGAGCCCAATGCCCGAGAGGCGACGAGAAAAAAATGCATGGCCTTAGCAAGGTCACGACGGCGCCAGGCCTCGCGGAGACCCTCAGTCCACGATCTGCGGCAGGCCCTCGCCCACCGAGGCACCTCCCAGCGGGTGCGGTTCGAGAGGGCGCGGATCCGGGCATCGA
>CAUYUJ010001348.1:599361-605599 GCA_963575745.1 Prorocentrum cordatum
CATCACCATCGCCGTCATCATCATCACCAGCACCATCACCATCACCAGCACCATTATGCTTATCGGCGTCATGACCACCATCACCAACAACATCATCATCAGCATCATCAGCATCATCTTCACCAGCATCATCATCAGCAGCAGCAACATCATCAACGCCATCATCATATTCTTCCACCTTCTGCTCCTCCTCCTCATCATCATCCTCCTCACCTCCGCCTATTCCTCCGCCTCCTCCTCATCATCCTCTCCAATTCCCACCCGTCGTCTTCTCGGTTTGCGCCTTCTCCTCCTTCGCCTCCTCCTCCTCCGCCTTACCGTCCCCGCTCCTTCTCGTCGCCACAGCCACCGTTCCCCTCCTCCTCCTCCTCCTCGACGATTTCCCTCACAGCTAACTCGCCCCTGTCGCACCAACAGACGGATCGGTAGGGTGGACCAGGCGGTTCGCCAGAGACTTCCCCACCACTGACGATCCTGGAACATGAATTTCGCAACGACGACACTGCTGATGATGGTGGTTTTAAACAAAGGGACTCCCTCGCCTGAGCGCCGCGGACATTCGTGTTACGCAATCGGCTTAAATCCCTGCAGCCGTTACAGAAAGGGGATGGCTGCACCTGTTCAAAATGGAGTGCTCGCGTTAGCGCCGAGCACATTCGTCTTACAGCCCGCGTTACGTACAAGTATGGCGAGGCGAGCATGGGGATATCGCATTAGCGCCGCGCACGGTCGCCATCTACCCTTGCAACAGATGCAGCGTATGCAGGGTTGGAAAGCGACAGCAGGTAATCGAAATTCCGCCAGCTGGAAGCGCTGGAACCTGTGTGCTAGCTGCACAGATGGAGGGCGGCTCCTTGCAGTATCGGGCTATCGCTTCAGATTTACTCAAATCTTCACTGCAACCAAGCGTGTAAGCCCGTGCAAAAAGAAACAAATAATCGGACATGGGAGCGTTTGCTTTTCGAAGCGGGGCTCTCCCGCGGACACCTCATTGGACCCGATGGCCCCACTTCCTCGCATTCCTTGAAACTCGCTTGAAGGATGCGAGGCAGCTTCTTCTCAGACTTGAGTGCAGGCGGCAGGCCTGCCTATAGTAGGGTGCTCGCCTCTTCAAAAAGCGGACGCCCCGTGTGGTGGCAAGGAAAGCATGTGGGAATTGTGAGAAGGAAGACTTGGGACGACGAGGGCGTATTGCAGCAACATCGTTGGTGCATCCTGGACTTAAAACTGGTCTTCCTCATCACCCTGCTCCTCCTCCGGGTCCTTCGCCCCCGCTCCCCGCCCCACTTCCCCCTTCGCCGCCCCCTGGAGCAGGCGAGGCGAGCGCGGGGGAGGAGGCGCGGAGACGTCGGGCGGGGCGGTGGAGGTGGATGAGGACAAGCGGTACCACGGCGACGAGCATGGCGACGACGGTGACGACGATGACGCCGCAGCCGCCGCCGCCGATGACGACGACGACGAAAACGACGAGAGGAGAGGAGGTGAAGGGCAAGGAGCCGAGACGAGACGAGAGGAGCGTGCGAGCGACGACGACGACGACGGCGGCGCGACGACGACGATGACGACGACGACGACGACGACGACGACGACGACGACGACGACGACGACGAGGACGACGGTACCAGCGACGACGGCGACGGCGACGGCGACGGCGACGGCGACGGCGACGGCGACGGCGACGGCGACGACGACGACGACGACGGCGACGGCGACGGCGACGGCGGCGGCGACGGCGACGACGAGGACGAGGACGACGACAACGACGAGAGAACAGGATGTGAAGGGCAAGGCGTGGGGCGAGGGGAACGGCCGGGGCGCACAGGGGTCCCCGCTCAGCACGCGGCCCTCGCCCCCAGTGCGGCCTCGACTTGGCCCCTGTGCGGCGACCTGCGCCACGGCGAAGGGGGGTTGACGACGAGGAAATGAAGAGAGAGAGAGAGAGGAAGAGGAGGAGGAGGACGAGGAAGAGCAGGAGAAGGAGGAGGAGGACGAGGAGCAGGAAAATGAAAAGGAAGAAAAAGAGGAGGAGGAAGAGGAGCAGCAGCATGAAAAGGACTATCGCCCATCGATGAGGCAGGAGGAAGGAAGAGGGAAGGAGAAAGGAAGGGACGGAAGGACAGAGGGAGGAGGTGCAGCGTGAGGAGGAGGAGGAGGAAAATGGAAAAAGGCAGCTGGGAGGTGGAGAAGGAGAAGAGGGAGGTAGGGAGGCGAGGAGGCGAGGACGAGAGGAGGAGGAGGAGGCGGAGGAGGACGACGAGGACGAGGACGAGGACGAGGACAACGACCACGACCACGACCACGGCCACGGCCACGGCCACGACTGCGGCGACAATCACGACAGCCACGACTTCGATCCCCCAGCGACCACGCCCGCGCGCGCGAGGGCCCGCAGGGCAGCGAGGACGACACCAGCGACCACTCCAAGGCCTTGGCTGACGGGCTGAGGGGCGCCGCGTCCGCCTGTGGGTGGGCCGCCGCCGCCGCTGCCCTCGCCGCCGCCGCCGCCGTCGTCACCGCCCTCGCCGTCGTCGACACCGTCGCGTCGCTATCGTCGTGTTCCTCGTCGCCGCCGTGGGGCGTGGGCCGCGTGCTGAGCGGGGGCCCCTGTGCGCCCCGGCCCTTCCTTTCGCCCCGCGCCTTGCCCTTCACATTTTTTCTCTCGTCGTTGTCGTCGTCCTCGTCCTCGTCGTCGCCGTCGCCGTCGCCGTCGCCGTCGCCGTCGCCGTCCTCGTCGTCGTCGTCGCCGTCGCCGTCGTCGCAGTCGCCGTCGCCGTCGCCGTCGCCGTCGCCGTCGCCGTCGCCGTCGCCGCCGCCGTATTGCCCTCGCGCAGTCCCTCGAGCAGCCGTCGGAGCGGCCCTGCCTAACCCCCTCCCGGCCGCAGCTGTCGAGCGGTCGAGGGCCGCAGGAATTCCGTGCGGCGCGCCCTCCGCCCGCTCGGGAGAGAATCTCCCGGGGGGGCCGCCGTGGGCAGCTCCGGGGAGCTCCGGGGGCCTCCTCTGCCGGGGAGCTCCGGGGGCCTCCTCTCCCGGGGGGCCCCGGGGGCGTCGGCCTCCTCTGCCGCGCCCTCTCCTCGTCCTCGTCCTCGTCGTCCTCGTCCTCGCCGTCCTGCTCCCTCTCCTCCTCCTCCTCCTCCTCCTCCTCCTCCTCCTCCTCCTCCTTCTCCTCTGCCTCGCCCTCCCTCCCCATCTCTCCCCCTCTCCCTCTGCGATTGCCCAAGCTGCGTACTGCTCTCCTTGTTCCCCCGACGAGGGCTGGGGAGTGGCCCGCCCCCTGCACGTAGCAGTGCTGACGTTCTGCACGCTGGACTTGAGGATTTGGTCGCTCCTGCGGCTGTCGAGTCTCCAAACGGTGCTGCCGCTGCCTCATTTTATGATATGCTCCCCTTGCTCAAATGGCGATCTCGCCCCTGCGCGGGCCATGTTTCTGGATCCGAGTCCATCATCATTGTCGCCCCCCTCCTTTCCCCTCCTCTGCCTCCCCCTGGTCCTCCTGCTCCGTCCACTCCAGTTCCCGCTGCTGCTGTTCGTCCTCGTCGTCCTCATCCTCCTTCCTCATCCTCGTCCTTTTCCTCCTGCTCATCCTCCTGCTCATCCGCCCTCCTCCTCCTCCTTCTCCTCATTCTCCTCCTTCTCCTCCCCGTCCTCCTATCTACGCAGTTCCCCTCTTCCGATTTTTGTTCGGATGACACGATGGGGTAGTTAGCGGAGTTCCAGGTCTGCTGTGACACGCGTCCGCGGATGGAGAAAAAACATCGTTATGGGAAGGGACCTGTGGGAGGGTAGGATGTCAGGCATGACGGCGCGAGGGCAACTAGCTTGCCCTCTCCCTCTCCCCCTTCTCTCTCTCTCTCTCTCTCTTTCTTTTATATGTCGCTCCCTTCCCTATGTCCCCCCCATCCGCCACCCTGGCTTCCTTCCGGTCCATGTCCCTCTACTCCGCCGCTCCTTCCCTCCCTCTCTCTCTTCATCCCCTCCCTTCCTTCCCTCCCACCCTTCCGCCCCTCTCCCTTCCTCCAGAGGCTGGGGCAGAGGGGGCGCCTTCGCAACCCCTCCTCGAAGGCCAGCAGCGAAGGTGGGGAAGCGGGCCGTGGAGAAGGGGGGGAGAGCAAGGAGGATTGGAGGAGGATTGAAGGAGGAGGGATCGAAGGAGGATTGAAGGAGGCTTGGAGGAGGGTTGAAGAGGATTGAAGGAGGATTGGAGGAGGATTCAAGGAGGATTGAAGAAGGATTGAAGGAGGATTGAGGGAGGATTGGAGGAGAAGGGGGGGAAGAGCAGGGAGGATTGAGGGAGGAGGGAAGTTCGGCTCGGCTCGGCCATCCCTGCAGGTGCACGAAGAGCGAGCATGAGCCAGGGAAGAGCACCACCTCCACGGTCATGGAAGCGACGCCCCGTGGAGGGAGAAAACCCAGGAGGGGCGAGGTGACGGAAGGGAAGAGGGGAGGAGGGGAGAAAAGGGATTAGAGTGGGGAGGAGGGGAGGAGGGGAGGAGGGAAGGAGGGGAGGAAAAGGGAAGAGGGGAGGAGGGGAGAAGAGGGATTGGAGTGCGCGCCGCCAGGAAAGCCAGCCCTGCCGCCAGCCGAAGAACAGCGATCTGTTCTATCGACCCTCGGCTGGAAGTTTCTGCTGGGAGTGCCCCGAGGGCGGGGAGGAGGGATGGCGGGAACGAGGGGGGGAGGAATCAGGAACCTGGATCGGCTTGGGCAGCTCGAACCTCCTACCCCTCCCTTCCTCCCTCCCCGCCCGAATGACTCGGCTTTCGGGCCATATAACCTGGGTCTCCAGCGGCCGTCTGGGACGTTCCAGGTATCCCCGGGACGCCCTTGGCGAGGCGTAACTAGCAACTGCTGGAACGCACCCCCAGGCAAGAACAAACACGACAGGACCCGACGAGAACCCTGACATCCGCCGAGGCCTTTCGATCCACCCGCGGCCCTGAGGTCCTCGGCGGGGCGCAGCTGCTGAAACGCACCCTGAGGCAGGAATGCCGACAGGACCCGACGAGAGCCCCAACAAACGCCGAGGTGTGCCGTGTTCAAGCCGCTTCCCCAGACCAGAGGTTCTGGGTGACCCAAAAGGAGGTCCAGCTGAAGGGGGTGGTGCAGTAGATTTGGGGCAATTGTATTGCAAATGTGTTTCGCAAGAGAATTATACTGCATTGTATTGCAAGTAATGTATTGCACGCGAAAGGCCAGCAATACATTTGCGCCCCGGATATTTATTGCACGCCCCAGATGTACTGCAACCCCACAAATCTATTGCACCAGATCTATTGCACCACCCCCTTGTCGCTGGACCCCCTTTTGGGTCAACCCGAGAGGTCCCGACCGCATCCCTGGGGGGGTGTCCAAGAGGGGGGGTGCAAAGCATGACCGGCGGCATGTGCGCGGCCCAGCGAGGGGGCCAGGGACGTAATGAAACAAGAAGAGGCGCCATGAAATCTGGGGAAAGATCATGACCCCCGCCATGATATCCACCCCCCCCTAGTCATCACACCCCTCTTTTCCGCCGCCGACCCTGGGGGGGGGGGGGATCGTCCGGGATCCTTGATGGCTCCGGGGCCCGACAACACGGGCCCTCGCGCTCCGGCCGGTACTTGGAAAGCCCCAAGACGAAGCCAGGGCGAGGAGAAAGTCGGGGGAGGACAAGTCCGCGGCGGCGGCGTAGGAGGACATCGGGGAGGATAACGTCGGGTGAGGTTTAAAATCGGGTGGGACTTCTGAGGTCCGGCGGCTCTGCAGGATGTTTTTCGAGTGTCGCGGCCTTCGCAGAGCCTTCCGGAACGCTCTGAGAGCGCTCCTGATCGCTCCGGAACGGATTTGCCCTCGTCCTAGCCCCGAAGACCGCCGGGATTGAAACATTCCCAGACCCCCGGCGTCGTGATTTTTTGTGGCGCGACCCCCAGGGGTCTCGACCCCTTTCCCAGGACTAGTTTCGCATCCTGAGGCGTTTTTGTTTGACGCTCCCGAGGCCCGGGAAGCGCCCCCAGGGGCCGAAACGAGCGAAAGACCTCCCGTCGTGATTTTGTCGCACCGCGAGGGGGTCTGGGTATCGCCGAAGCTCCGAGCGCGCCCCCCGCCCGCCTCACGCGGGAGAGCGGAGAGCGGCGGCGGCCGAGGCGGCGGCGGCCCCTCGCCCACTCCCTTGGGGGAGGCTCGGTGCATGCCCGGGCGGGTGGCAACGGCGAGCGACCTAGCCAGACCCCCTCGCGCCGCGGAACAAAAATTCGCGACGGGAGGT
>CAUYUJ010001348.1:605699-634369 GCA_963575745.1 Prorocentrum cordatum
AACATTACCAATATTATTACTATTGTTATATGAATTATTAGTATTAGTATTATTATTAGTAGTATTATTGTTATTATTATTAGTATTATCATTATCATTATCATTCGTATTCTTCCTTTTTTCCTTACTAATACATTATTATTCCTTCTCCTCCTCCTCCTCCTGCTCCTCCTCCTCCTCCTCCTCCTTCTCCTCAGTTTTTAGGGCGGGCCGGGCGCTTCGCCTGACAATTCCTTACCATTTATGATTCTGAAGCTTAAAAAAGTGGCAGCAGCTTCACAGATGGAGGGCGGGTCGTTTTCAAAATGTGGCTCTCGCCTTAGCGCCGCGCACATTCGTTTCAAACATGTGAAAAAAGTTTCACGGATTGAGGGCGGGTGGTTTTCAAAATGTGGCTCTCGCCGTAGCGCCGCGCACATTCGTTTTCAAAAATTGCAAAAGGTTTCACGGATTGAGGGCGGGTGGTTTTCAAAATGTGGCTCTCGCCTTAGCGCCGCGCGCATTCGCTCTAACAAATTCCAAGAATTTCACGGGTTGACGGCGGGTGGTTTCCAAAATGTGGCTCTCGCCTTCGCGCCACGCACATTCGTTTTGAAGAGCTGCAAGGAGCTTCACGGATTGAGCGCGGTTCCTTTTCAACATGTGGCTCTTGCCTTAGCGCCGCGACATTCGATTTTAGAATTTGCAAGAGCTTCACGGATTGAGGGCGGTTCCTTTTCAAGATGTGGCTCTCGCCCCAGCGCCGCGCACATTCGTTTTTAATATTTGCAAGAATTTCACGGATTCCCATGATCAACGCACCAGAAATGGTGTTTTGGAAGGTTTCAGGATTATGCAGGCGCAACACTTATGTTAATTCGCTGCGTTGACGTCCCCAAAATGGCGTTCTGGCACGATTCTGGGTCGTAAAGACGCAGCAGTCAGGTTGATACGTGGCGTTGAAATCCCGAGAACAATGTTTTGGCAAGCTTCAGGATCTTCAAGCTGGTCTTCCAACGAGGCAGCTCCCTCAATGGAAATGAACCGTTGTAGGGGCCTATGAAGAGGGACGGAGCTTGGAGGGAGGGTAAATTCCAACATCGTTGATGATTCTTGGGTTTCCACTGGTCCTCCTCCTCCTCCTCCTCCTCCCTCGCCGCCTCCTCCTCCTCTTCCGCTTCAGTGCGTGACGCCCAGCCGCAGCGTGGGGGGGCGGCGAGGAAAGGTGCACACTCCCCCCGTACACTGAGACGAAGCACGGACGGGGAGAAGATCGGGTGCTGGAGAGACCTGGAGCTGGGCACCAAGGAGGAGGAGGAGGAGGAGGAGGAGGAGGAGGAGGAGGCAGCACCAACACAGGGCTTTGCGTCCACATCGGGAAGTTGCACCTAGACTTCGGTGCTGGTGGTCATCTTTCGGCCACCTGGGCAGCCCGAGTACTACCACTGCCACCGAGCTGGGGAGCATCCTCCCTCGGTGGAAAGCACACCGCGGATATCGGTGCTGGTGCCAACCTCGAGGCCACCAAGGGTGAGGATGAATGAGAGAGCGTGATCCACCGCCGCTTTACTGTGGAAAATTGCCGCCATCTTCCTCCGGAACCCGGGGTTCCCCCCCCCCCCTCCGAAAATCCCCCCCCCCTGCTGGACCCCTCCCCCCTTTGCCCCGGCAAACCCTCCCCCTCCCCTAAACCCTCCCCCTCCCCCCCCCCCCTCGAACTCGAAAACCGGGGGGGGTCACTACCGGTTCGAACCCCCCCCCCCCCAAAAACCGGAGGGGGGGGTCACTACCAGTTCGAACCACTGAGCTGTCCCACTGTTCCCACCACTGTCCCCCTTGTCCCTACCACTGTCCCCACTGTACCTCTGTCCCATTGTCCCACCGCCGTCCTCGCCACCGCCTTCACCACTGTCCCCACCACCACTGTACCCTCCACTGTCCTACTGTTTCCACCACATTCCCACTGTCCCCACACCACTGTCCCCACCACCACTGTCCCACTGTCCCCACTGCTCCCACCATTGTCCTCACCATTGTCCCCACTACCGTCCCCGCCACTGTCCCACTGTCCCCGCCACTGTCCCGCTGTCCCCTCACCAATGTCCCCACCACCACCGTCCCCACCACTGTCCGCACCCCCCCTCGGTTTTCGAGGAGGGGGGAGGGGGGGTCGAACCGGTAGTGACCCCCCCCCGGTTTTCGAGCTCGAAGGGGGGGGGGTTTCGAAACCTGAGTGGACCCCCCCCTTTTCATGATGACTGGGGGGGGGGGGGGGGGGAGGGGTTCGAACCGGTAGTGACCCCCCCCGGCTTTCCGGAGGGGGGGGGGGGCGGAGGGGTTCGAACCGGTAGTGACCCCCCCCGGTTTTCCGCTAGCAGCGGTAGAACAAGCTCTTTCGGATGAATCGAGAATCTCTGAGATCTGTCGGCTCTGGAGGATATCTCGGGCGCCGCAGCCTTCTCGGAGCGTTCCGGAACGCTCCGAGAGCATTCCGGACTGCTCTGGGACGGATTTAACCTCGTCCTGGCCCCGTCCGATGCACCTTCGGGGCGCCATGGGCCATGGGGGGGCCTGTTCTTAGAGTGCAATTTCGGAGGGGAGGAGGGGGAGTGGACACAGCAGTACGATGATAAACTCGGCGACGCAAAGGTGAAGCCACTGCGCTACCCCACTTGGCGCGCGCGCAGGCGGAACTGAAGCGTCCAGCCACACAGCGGCCTGCTGGAGGTGGCGGATATAGCTGGACACTTTCACAGGCGCCCTACCCTGCAGCCTTCGATCCCCCCATGTATGGAGGCCTCCTAGATGGGGTCCGAGTAGATGGGGTCGGAGGATCGTGTCGCATCGCCGATACATTGCCGATGCATCTTCGACGCATCGGCGACGTCGGTGACGCATCGGCGCCGTCGGCGTGGACAAAATCATGCTCTCCGCATCGAGCCGCATCGCCGATGCATCGACGATATTGAGCGATCCTCCGACCCCATGCACTCCGACCCCAGCTGGGAGGCCTAGACTGTACCGCAAGACGAAGCCAGGACAAGGACTACATCGGACCAAGACAAAATCGGGGATCTCCGACGAGATCCAGCGGCTCTCTGGAGGATGCATTGGTCGGGTCGGGCGAAAGGGGGGGATAGCAAAGGGGGGGTTCGAGAATCAGCTCATGTAGCTGATTTTCTTGGCGCCTCCCAGCGCCGGAGGCGGCCATGTATCGAGGAATGGGCCCCTCGGTGGGGCCGAAACCAGCTGCACGCAGCAAATTGTGTAACCCCCCCTTTCCTAATCCCCCCCTTTCGTCCGGCCCGACCCTGGCAGAGCGCCCCAGAACGTCCCGAGGGCGCCCTTGGAGCGCTCCGGCAGGACGGATCCCTGCCCTGGCCGCGCCCGGTAATTATCGTACCCCCCCCCCCCCCACGCATCACTCGGGAAACCGCAGAAAGTGCCCAGACATGATCGCGTCGTGAACAAAAATCGGGGCGGCAAGTCTGTCGCTAGTTTCGGCCCCTGGGGGCACAACAAAAATCGGGGCGGCAAACTTGTCGCTATTTTCGGCCCCTGGGGGCCCTCGCCGGGCCCCGGGACCGTCAAAAAGCTACTCGGGACGAGGAGCAGAAGGAGAAGGAGAAGGAGAAGGAGAAGGAGAAGGAGCAGGAGCAGGAGAAGGAGGATAAGCAGAAGGAGCAGGAGAAGGAGGATAAGCAGAAGGAGAAGGAGGAGGAGGAGGAGGAGCAGGACGAGGAGGAGGAGGAGCGAGGAGGAGCGAGGAGGGGTCAGTCCCCCGGCCCCCCCCGGCGGTGGCCCGCCCGCGCGGCGCAGGGCGGGGGCGCGGGGAGAGCCGGGGCGCGCGAGCACCGGCGGGCGAGGGCCGCGCCTGCGGAGAACCTCACGGGGGCGGCGGCGCCCTCGAGCGGGACCTGTGGCGCGGGCGCGCGCGCAGGGGGGCGGCCTGCGCGGTCGCCCCCCCCCCCCCCACAGCAGGGAGAGGAGCAGGGAGAGGAGGGGCGAGGGCGGATGACAATGCGAAGAGAAAGGAGAAGCAGACGAATAATAATCATGTGATGAAGAAGAAAAGAAGAAGGGTGATAAAACATTGTTATGGAAAAAACAAATAGAACAAATACACATATAAAAATACATATAGCTATCATGATAACAATCGTACTAAGAAGAACAAAAAGCATAACAAGGAAGCGGAGGCGAAGAAGAAGAAGAGGAGCACTGAAGCAGCATTACAAAGCAAACACACACAAAAGGAAGGGGAACCAACAAAGAAAAAACTAACAACGAATAACAACAAACAGCAACAAACAAATGGAAAAGGAAGGAAAGAGGGCAGGAGCAGGAGCAGGAGCAGTGGCAGCAGCTGGGGCAGAAGCAGAAGTGGGGGCCGGGGCGGGAGGGGGAAGGAGGAGGAAGAGGAGAGGGTGGAGCAGAAGAGGGGGGGACGGAATGACCAGGGAGTACAAAAGAAGTTTGAAAAGCACGAGGGAGAGGAGAAGGAGAATAAGGAGGAGGAGGAGGAGGAGGAGGAGGAGGAACGGGAGCAAGAGGAGCAGGAGTACGAGGACGAGGAAGGCGAGAACGAGGATGGCGAAGACGAGGAAGGCGAGGACGACGAGGGGGAGGACGAGATGAACGAGGAGGACAAAGAGAATGAGGACTACTGTACACCCAAGACGCATCAACGAGGTTGCAGTAAGCCCTCTTTCCAAGTTCCCTGCTCGTAGGTTCCTACAAGAATGGGTATTCATTGCGGGAAATGGCCCGGGCCTATTGGAAACAAACCGTCTGAGAGTTCTCGGTCGTGCCAAAACACTATTCCTGGACCTTCAACGCCTCGGGTCAACGAGACTTCCACGCCCTGACGATCCTGGGACTCCACCCATACGAACCTTTGAAACTTGCGTCATCGTTAGAACAAATGCGCGCGGCGCAAAGGCGAGAGCCACACATTGAAAAAAAAAAAAGCCCTCCATCCTTGAAGCTGCAGCAAGTTTGTAAGACGAACGTGCGCGGCGCTACAGCGAGAGCCACATTTGACAACCACACGCACACAACTCTTGATGCTGCTGCAAAAATTAAAAAGCAAATATGCGCGGGGCCAGAGCGAACGCCACATTTTGAAAACCACACGCCCCCCACCCTTCAAGCCGCTGCAGACTCTTACGACGAACGCGAGCGGCGGCGCCTTGACGGGAGCCACAGTTTGACAACCACGAGCCCTCCACCCCTCAAGCCGCTGCAGACTCTTGAGACGAATGCGAGCGGCGGCGCTTGGACGGGAGCCACAGGTTGACAACAACACGCCCTCCACCCTTCAAGCTCTTGCAACATGTTCAGAACAAATGTGCGCGGCGTTACGGCGAGGGCCACATCTTGCAAGCCACACGCCCCCAGGAGGAAGCCTCCGGAGAAACGCCCGGCCCGCACCGCGGACAGGTCCGGTGGGGCGACAGGGAGGAGTTACTTGTAAGGAAATGGGATACAGGAGGACGAGGAGGAGGAGGAGGAGGAGGAGGAGGAGGAGGAGGAAGAGGAGGAGGAGGAGGAGGAGGGAGGAGGAGGAGAGGGAGGTGAGGAGGGAGAGGAGAGGGAGAGGAGAGGAGGAGGGAGGAGGAGTGGAGAGGAGGGGGAGGAGGAGGGAGGAGAGATGAAGGAGGGAGGAGGCTGGGATGAGGAGGAGGAGGAGGAGGAGGAGGAGGAGGAGGAGCTCTGGGGCTCTGGGCTCGCGGCGGGCTCGGGAGCGCCCGCGCGGGCGGGAGCCAGGAGACGCCGACGGCGTGGGAGTCCAGGTCGAGGGCCCGGCCCGTGACGTCGAGGACAGGGCCAGTCGAGTCCAGGAGAAGGAGGGCCTCGTACTCCAGATTTCGTAATAAAGGGAGGGGGGTCTCATTTCGGGGGGGGTCTCTTCCAGGCTATCTTGGAGGGCCTGGGGGGTCTGGGGACGATGTTTTGGAGGGTTCTCCCACGGGGGGGGTCTGAAATGGCTTGTCTTGGAGGATCCAGACCCCCTCCCTTTTATTACGAAATCTGGAGTACGTGGAGAGGCCGCAGGCGCACTCCTTGCCAGCCTGGAACATATCCCTATCCCTATGCTGGGCACCTCCTCATCACGATGCCAATCTTGGGGATTCCCTCTTTTTTTTGAGGGCGAATCCCTAAGATTGTCATCGCCTTTTGGCGTGTCAATCTTAGGGATAGGGATACGACCGAGGCTGGAAAACTCCACCTTCCGAGGGGGACGCAGGCCGCGTGCCTCTTTAGGTGCTAGCCTACAGATGCTAGTCACCAGGGGCGTCGGCCGCCCCATGTCCTGGTTGCAGGGGGAGGAGGAGGAGGAAGAAGAAGAAGAGGAGGAGGAGGAGGAGGAGGAGTGGGGAGGAGTAGCGAGGACGAGGAGGAGGAGCGAGGAGGAGGAGGAGGAGAGGAGGAGGAGCGAGGAGGAGGAGGGAGGAGGAGGAGCGAGGAGGAGGAGGAGGAGGAGCGAGCGAGGAGGAGGAGCGAGGAGGAGAAGGGGGAGGGCCCTGCAGAGAGGGGGCGGGCCGGGCCGCGGAGCGCAAGACGACGGGCCTCTGCACAGTCACTGTCGAAGGGAGCACCGGCCCACTCCTGCGGGCCGCACTGGCGGAATCCACGGGGGGCGCGGGATGGGAGCGGGGCTCTCCTGGCGTTCCTCCCCGTCCTCCCCAGACCCCCTCGAGTCATGAAAAAATCACGAGGGTGGTACTCGCGAGGGTGGCGAGTACCACACCGCCACCCTCGCGAGTACCACCCTCGCGAGTACCAACATCATCATCAGCAGCAGCATCGTCATCGTAACCACCCCCATCATCATCATCCCCATCAGCACCGAATCACCACCATCATCGTCATCAACACCACCATCACCATCACCATCATCATCAGCATCAGCATCAACACCAGCATCATCAGCATCAGCATCAGCATCATCGTCATCATCATCATCATCATCATCATCATCATCATCATCATCATCATCATCATCATCATCATCATCATCATCATCATCATCATCATCATCATCATCATCATCATCATCATCATCATCATCATCATCATCATCATCATCATCATCATCATCATCATCATCATCATCATCATCGTCGTCGCCTTCGCCATCTTCATCATGCACACCATGATCATCCTCGTTATCATTATCCTGCCTCTTCCCGCCTCCGTCCTCCTCCTTCTTCTCTTCCTCCCTGTCATCCTCCTCCGTCTCCTCCCCCCCCTTCCTCCAACTCCCCCTCCTCCTCATCCTCCTCCTCGTCATCATGTTCATTATCTTTGCTGGTTCTCTTCCTTGCTGCTGCGGGTGCAACTACATGAGGTTCCTTCAAGCAGAGATGAGACTGGACAAGATGAACACTTTTCCAACAGTCAGGGCAAACGGATCAGTATGTAGGTCTTTGAGCCTGATGATTACAGAGCTTCATCGTCGAGCTCGCTAGCCACCAGGACGCACGCAAGCATCACTATCGCACCGGCCGTGCGCGAAGGAGAGGGACGCAACAGTGGCACCACTGTCATACAAGCTTCATGCAGGATACCCGGATCCTGGCGCACAACATTGCATCATATGACAGGCTGGCAATGGTGGGCCGGACCACGATCTGACACGAAATGCATGCTCGCATTGACACGGAATGCGTGCTGCTGCTGCCTCTCCTACTTTTCTCCCTCAACCTCCTTCCCTCCCTCCTTCTTCTCACCCTCCTCCTCCTCCTCCTCCTCCTCCTCCTCCTCCTCCTCCTCCTCCTCCTCCTCCTCCTCCTCCCCGCCTGCTTCGACCGCAGTCCGCCAGCCCCCACGGGGCCGCGGCCTCCCCGGCGGGCCCCTCTTCCCGCGGGCCCCCGACGGCCTGCCCGCGACTCAGCAAGCCCCGCCAGACCTGCCTCAGGCAGGTCTGACGGGGGCACATCCGACTCCTCTTACCTCCTCCTCCTCCTCCTCCTCCTCCTCCTGCGCCTCCTCCTCTCCTCGCCCTCCTGATCCTCTCCCCCCTCCTCCTCCTCCTCGCCTCCTGATCCTCCTCCTCGTATTCTCTCTCTCTCCTCCTCCATCCTCCTCCTCCTCCTCCTCCTCCTCCTCCTCGCCTCCTCCTCCTCCTCCTCCTCTCCTCCTCCTCCTCCCCTCCTCCTCCTCCTCGCCATCCTGATCCTCCTCTCATTCCCCGTCCTCCTCCCTCCTCCTCCTCCTCCTCCTCCTCCTCCTCCTCCTCCTCCCCTCCTCCTCCTCCTCCTCCTGATCCCCCTCCTCTTATTCCCCCTCCTCCTCCTCCTCCTCCTCCTGTTCCTGCTCCTCCTCGCCCTCCTGATCCTCCTCCTCCTCTTTTTCCCCTCCTCCTCCTCCTTCTCCTCCTCGCCCTCCCGATCCTCCTCCTCACTCGCGCGCGGCATAAAAAGGAAAAGTCTGGCCTTCAAAAGAAAAACGGCACAGGGCATCAAGGCTCAGTCCGTGGGAGTCTTCTGGCTCCGCCCTGGCACCACCAAGGGGAGAGGGACGAAGCGTCTCGCCTCCCCCTCCCCCACATCTTCACAGAACGGACGGAGGGTAAGGGGGGATGGAGAGATGACAGGACAGGACAGGCGCCGATGTGCGCCCTGGGGGGCGGCCCCCTGAGAGCTCGGCGGGGGCGCCGGAGCGCTGAAACTCAGACGTCGTCGCACACGGCTACCCTACGATCTCGAGTGTGCACTGCTGGCTCAACTGAATAATCCTTCCCATGAGCTTGTGAACATTTTTTGATCCGCGGGTCGAGAGCGAGCCTCTTCCGGTCGAAGCTAAGCGGGCCGCGCACAGCTTTAATTAACAGAGGAAGGAAAACGCCCATGAGCTTGAACATGCAGCGTCTTAAAGAGAAAGGGGGGCGGAGGGCGGCGCCCGACGTCGCCGCACCACTGGCCATCGCTCGGACGCCCAGTCACTGCGTTTTCGTTCGGTTTCGTGCGTGGTTTTTTTCCGCCAGATGATCAAGGATGCTCTTCGATGGTCCTCGCCGAAGGACAAAATTCACACGTCCAAGCGATGCCAAGACAAGGCTCGCGCGCGAGCCGCCCGCCCGACCGGCGGAGAGCCACGAGCCTCTCTTGCGCCCTCTGCCTGGGGCGGTGCGGACCCGCCGCGTGGCCTCGTCCTCCCCGAGGAGGCGCCGCCCGCACGGGCCTCGGTCTCGCCCAGCCCCCTCCTCCTCTGCCTCCTCCTCCTCCTCCTCCTCCTCCTCCTCCTCCTCCTCCTCCTCCTCCTCCTCCTCCTCTCCTCCTCCTCCTCCCTCCTCCTCCCCCCTCCTCCGCCTCCGCCTCCGCCGCCTCCGCGCCTCCTCCTCCTCCTCCTCCTCCTCCTCCTCCTCCTCCTGCCTCCTCCTCCTCCTCCTCCTCTCCTCCCGCCTCCGCCTCCTCCTCCTCCTCTCCTCCTCGCTCTTCCTCCTCCTCCTCCTCCTCCTCCTCCTCCTCCTCCTCCTCCTCCTCCTCCTCTCCCTTCCTCCTCCTCCTCCTCTCCTTCCTCTCCTCTCCTCCTCCCTCCTCCTCCCCTCCTCCTCCTCCAACTCCTCCTCCTCCTCCTCCTCCTCCTCCTCCCTCCTCCCTCCTCCTCCTCCACCTCCTCCTCCTCCTCCTCCTTCCCTTCCCCCCCCTCCTCCTCCTCCTCCCTCCTCCTCCTTCCTCCTCCTCCTCCTCTTCGCGGCAGCTCCTCCTCCTCCTCCGTCCTCCTCCTCCTCCTCCTCCTCCCTCCTCCTCCTCGCCTCCTCCTCCCTCGCCCTCCTCCTCTCCTCCTCCTCCTCCTCCTCCTCCTCCTCCTCCATCCTCCTCCAACTCCTCTCCTCCTCCTCCTCCTCCTCCTCTCCTCCTCCTCCTCCTCCTCCTCCTCCTCCTCCTCCGCCTCCTCTCCTCCTCCTCCCTCCTCCTCCTCCTCCTTCTCCTCCTCCTCATCTCGACGCTGACTGCGCGGTGGAACTGCATCCGCCTGGCCCTGCCAGGCCCTGCGGCCTCGGCGGCCCCCCACGGGCCCGCCGCCCGTGTGGCGCCGAGCCCGCCGCGGCGTGCGGGCTCGGCGCGCGCGGCCCGGGCACGACCCGGCCCCCGCCTGCACGGGGCAGCCGGCCCGCTCCCGCTGCCCACCTGGGGTTATGATGTTGGATGCTTTGCTGAGGGCTCTACGCCGCGAAAAGTCGGAGATAACCAAACAATGACTCAAATATAAGTATTGTGGCCATACGAAAACAAACGCGAAACTAACAGCAGAACTTGGTCACGTGATCTCGAAATGCGGGAGCTGATCCGTGCGTGCAGGGGGACAGGCACTGACAAGCAGAGAAGCTCGGAGGTCCGCGCGGATCCCTCGGATCCGCGCTGGGCCCCCTGGCGGCGCCTCTGGCGCCGCTCCTGGCGCGCTCCGCGCGCCAGGGAGGGGGGTCCAGCGCGGATCCGAGAGATCCGAGCGGACCGCCGAGTTTTTGTGTTTATGCCATTGTTTGTTTCCCTAGAATGTATGGCGCCCATCCCGAAACAGGTCGAACTTCTGGCCGTGGGTGTTCACGAGGTGCGGGTCGCCGACGCCAACGACAATCGGGCCACTGTTGCCAACGGTGTTGGTGCCACGGTCGTTGCTGGCGTCGGCGCGGGAGTAGGCGCCGGCATTGGTGCCACACAGACCTTGTCAGACTTGTAATTGTCCACACCGTCGCGCACAATGCCGGCACCGACGCAACCCGATCCGCCCGACGCAAGCTTCGTCTTTAACCAGACGCATACTTCGCGACCAGATACAGAACCGCCCCAGATACAGCCTGTCAGTGTCATATCTGACCAAGACACATTACCCATTCACGGGCGTCCCATGGCATTATCTGCTTTTTCGCATCCGTACGAACTCGCATTCTCAATCAGCGGAGACGGACAAGTAACCACGCCAAAATCTCCAGTGACCAGCTGCACTGAAGCGCCTCCGACGCATAGGTGAACACCTGTGATAACAAGGCGTTGTCACTTGGGGCATCAGACCCGTACGCGACGGTCCTTGTTGCAGTCACACAGTGGACCGCATCAGACGTTGAGGATATCATGTCCTGCCCGAAGCACGTCACTAAATTGCCATCAATGCTACCACCTCCAACAAATCCGGCAACCAGCAATCGGCTGATATGCACCTGCCACCTTCACTTGCATTGCAAAGTCGTTAATATGATGATCGCCACGCGCAACACCAGAATAAGCTCGACCCACGCTGGCAAGAGCGCAACATATGCCCAAGCGTTCGTAGAGTCGTCCTCAAAGTGCCCATCAAGTGCCATTGTGAGATATCCATATTTGGTTAAATGAGTTCGTGCACCCAGGGGAAATGAGCTGGTTAGGCGTCGAGCTCTCCGTAGGCGCCGGTGCTGCTGCCGGGGTCGGTACTGGCGTCGGCGCCGGAGTAAGGCGCCAGCATGGATGCCTGCGTATAGGCACTCGTGCGCGAAGCGTTGTGTTGGAAGATGTCGTGATTGCCGCGATCTCCCACCTGCACTACAAATTCAATCGCGTCGGGGACGCTCTGGAAGAGTACCGTCACCGCAAAGAAGGTCCATTGAGTTTTTTCCAGCTGCTGGCATCTCAGCGGACTGATCCCACGTGATTTCAAGATCAGAGGATGTAGATGTTCGCATGCGCGGGTCAAGAAATGTGCCAACGACCTGAGCCCAAATAGCTGCGGGTGCGTGGGCGGCGCACCCACCAGCGTGCTGAGAGGGGGGATGGCCCCTGGAGCTCCCAAGCGAAGCCCTCGAGCGGTTCCTGATTCTCGCCATCGCTCGGACGTCCATTCCCTGTGTTTTTTTGTTTCGTGCGTGGCTTTTTCGCCAAATGATCGAGGATGCTCCGCGATGGTCCTCGCCGAAGGAAAAATGCACACGTCCGAGCGATGCCAAGGATTCCGACGGCTTCCACTTACGGTCGGGAGCTTCTGCTTAGCTTCCGCGGCGGCGGCCCCTGCGACACGCGATGCCCCGCAAGCTGACGGCGTGCCGCTCCGCTCCGCGGGGCAGAAGGCTGGGGAAGGCTCGGGACGTGGACGCGTGGGGGCCAGCACGTGGGAGGAGGAGGAGGAGGAGGAGGAGGAGGAGGAGGAGGAGGAGGAGGAGGAGGAGGGGGAGGAGGAGGGGGAGGAGGAGGGGAGGAGGAGGAGGAGGAGGGGGGGGAATAAGAAGAGGGGGATCCGGAGGGCGAGGAGGGGGAATGAGAGGAGGAGGATCAGGAGGGCGAGGAGGAGAAGGAGGAGGACCGTAGCCATTTTGGCTCTAGTTCGAATCCCGTGTCGCGGGGGCTCGAGCTTGGAAGTTTCCAGTCGCCGTGCGACGACCATCGAGGGAGCGCCCGACCCATTTCTTCGCAGGCTCTCTGCCTGCCTTCACGTTCCGCTCTGCCCATGGCATGGCCGTCAAAGGCGATGGTCGCAAAGGTGGTCTCAAAGGGCACGGGCAGGGTCCGTCGGGGGTTGTGTGCCCCACGTGTGGATGCAAGAGGAACCCCAGCCTCTTCACGTTCTGCTATCACCGCGAAGGGCAGCTACCGCAGTTCAATCCTGTTGTCATTCCTCCTCCTCCACCTGCTTGGGCTCGTGCTCCGTGGGTATTTGTGGGACATGGACGGGGACCTGGACATGCGAATGGAGGCGGAAAAGGCGGTGGCAAAGGTGGACATG
This sequence comes from Prorocentrum cordatum, assembly GCA_963575745.1. Taxonomy (NCBI): domain Eukaryota; class Dinophyceae; order Prorocentrales; family Prorocentraceae; genus Prorocentrum; species Prorocentrum cordatum. Next base: position 618,378 of record CAUYUJ010001348.1, read on the forward strand.
GGAAAGCAGGTGGACAAGCGGGTGGTGAATCACGGAAGGGTCTTGCTGGAGGAGGGTGTGGGGGAGGTCCTGTCGCAGGTGCTCCGTCGCCCTCTGGTGCCAAGTCTCACCCTTTTGATGCACTCAGCGAGCTTCACCGTTTGTCTCAGACGGCCACCAGTGGAAGGTTCAAAAATACCTTACCGCAGACTACGCGAGTTGCTCTGGAGACGGCGCACGAGGATGCCACATTTGCCAAGCAAAAGTCCATCAATATTCTAAGGTGTTGCATCGTGCTGAGCAGGCTCAGCTTCGCAGGGAGCAGAGGAACACAAGCATGGAAGATCAGCCAGCTGCCATCAGGTCCCAGATGGAAGAATTGGCCGCCCGAAGTGAGGAGCTGGCTGCTGCCACCCAGTCGGAGAAGGAGGCCTCGAGAGAAGGAAAGCTGGCAGCCGAGGTGGCCGCCAGTGCCACAGGTCCTCCAAGCATGGACGGTTTCAAGAAGCAGATGGACGACTTCAAGGCTGTGCTGGCAGGAGCGGGCGCTGGTGATGCTCGTGCCACGCTCGAAGGTAAATATGGCGAGCTGCTCGGGACGTTCACATCACTGTTTCCAGAGGCATCGCAACAGTTCCCACCCCAGTCTGAACCCATCATCATGGAAGTCGACGAAGCTGACCCTGTGGAGGCGGTGGGGAACCTCAACGCGGCGGAAACCCTCAAGCGGGCTTTGCACGACGCGATCAAGACGGCCGCCAAGAAGCCGCGCTTCCGCAGTCCAGGTCCTGGTGGGCGGCCAAGTGCTGGAGTTGCCAATAGTTTCGCATTCAGTCATCCGAGGCAGGAGTGGGAGTATGCTGGCGATGATGATGAGGAGAACACTTAGCAGGACTTGGAGCTGGCGTTGGGATGCAACATCCTGGCGCACCATTGGGGCTGCCAGGTTCGGTCGCCACCACAGGCGCCAGGACGCAGCATCCTGGCGTGCAAATGGGGCCACCACGTTCGCCGTCGCCACATGATGATGCCGTGCGTGGGAATACATGGGCGAGCAGGAGCTTGAGCACAGGCTGGAGTCTCATGGCATCTCTTGCTGGCAAGCGCAAGGGGGCCTCTGGGCTTCCAGGGGGTGCCCCTATGCAGTGACAATAAGTCCCCCTGGGCACCTTGTCCAGTCCTGCGGGTCCCAATGGATCGGCGGGCACGTTGACCGCGAGGGCTTCGTGCTGGGCGCCTTCGACCACGGGGGGATTAGAGAGTGCACCCACGGCAACGCGGAGTGGCTCCACGTGGTTTTCCTCGCCCAAACCTTTTGCTCAGTGCAAGGTGGCCTCTGGGCTTCCAGGGGGCGCCCCCATGGAGTTCCAGGAAGTCCCCCTCAGCACTTTGTCCAGTCCTGCAGGTCCCAGTGGATCGGCGGGCACGTCGAAAGCGAGGGTTTCGCGCTGGGCACCTTCGACCACGGGGGGGTCGTGTGCACCTGCGGCTACGTGGAGTGGCTCTACGTGGGTTTCCTCGTCAAAACCGATTGCTCGTTTTGGTTGTTATAAGCAAGTGTCAGAACAATCCGATTTGTGCGGTGTCCAAGTTGAGAGGGAGCCGCGCCTGCTTTCGCTCAAGGTTGCTACGTTCAATGGGTCGAGCTGGCATGGCGAAGCCCAGGCCAACATGGGCGGTAAGAATTTCGCGAGCAGGGCCCCAAGCTTCACTGAGTTCGCCAAGTCCACTGATTGTTATGTGGCGTTTCTCCAAGAGCATCGACTTTGACCGGCCCTGTTTCGGCGCCAAGTTGCTCGGCTCCAACGATGGGGCCGGCGCGCCTATGGAACTCAATCTGCGCGTGCGGACGCGGGCCGACCCTCTGCTCGGAAGCATCTTGACACTTGGAACCCTCCAGGTGCATCTGCTTCCACATGCGATGGCAGAGCGTGTCATTGCTACTTTCGAGGCGCCAGTATTGCTGTGTTTGCATGCTACTCACTGTATATCCAGGGCTCTGAAGGCATCTCCAGGTTCAATCAAGGTGTGTTGAATGCTATCTGGAGTGATTGTTTTTCTCACAATCTGCCGTTTCTCATCGGTGGCGACTTCAATGTAAGGCCCAGCGAGCTTCTCCTTCATCTGCCACCCCAGCTTGAGTGCGTCATTCGTGCGACAGGCGCACCTACGCCGGTCGACTCGGGGCCGTCATCCGCCAATGATTTCTATGTGCTCAGTCGGACTCTCGACTTTGCGACGGGTGATGTATCTGAGGATTTGCAAGCGCCATCCAGCCCACGCCGCCCAGCCGAGCTTGTTTTGAAGAGGATAGTACATGACATCAGAGCTCACGTTCCGAAGCCCTATCAACGTGCCCCTCATGCCCCAGGTGTCGAGCCTCGTGCTCCTCCTCCTGACTACGATGACCAGCGGGTTCGTCCTGGAGAATTCTTGGAGGCCCAACTGGACGAGTCTGGACAGGCGTTCATGGTCACGGGACCCCAGGACGTAGGGATCCAGCTTCTCACCGAGGTCTATGGGGAGTGGTGCTCCAGGGCCTGGGATGAGATTCTCGCTGTTGGCATGTGCAAGGGGGCTTCTGGGCTTCCAGGGGGTGCCCCCCTGGGGTTCCAGAAAGGCCCCCCTTAGCGCCTTGTTTGCAACCAAGCAGTACCGGAACGCATTCCCTGCAAGACCGATTCACGGGGGCCTGGCTAGACTCAAAGAAGTTCAGGCTATTGTCCCCCGGGAGAAGCTAGATAAGTACTACTACCATCTGCTGGGTCAGTGAGGTAAGTTACCACAGGTGGGTGGTCCTTTCCGTCGACATTGGCGGGCTGGCGAAGCCTTCTGGCATCCTTTTTGTGCCGCGGTCTCCCGAGCGCTTCAAAGCACCACTGCCGCTTCTCAATTGATGTCGTTCCTGGATGATGGAATCGACTTCGTTTCGGCCTGGACTCGGGTCGCTTTCCTCGAGGCTCGCTCCAGGGCCAAGGAGCCGCAGCAATCGTGGCGCACCGAAGCCGCCGAGCCCTGCATGAAGCAGGCGTTTGCGTATATGCGTTTGGGTGAGCCGATGGATGAAGAGATTGCTGTCTTACCAGACTCTTTCTCCGGCTCCCTGCCGGCGCGTTTAGCTCAAGAGAGGTCTCTTTGGCAGAAGGCACGGCTAGCTGGCGATGATCCTAGTCAACAGGTCGAGCTCGTCATTCCTGACTTGCGCGCGCCTATTCCCCGGCCGCGGTCGGAAGCAGTTGACTGTCTTTCTCATGGGGGGGCCAGACAAAGGGCGGCGCCCCATTGGCCACCACAGCGGGTTTGCGAGGCTCCACGGCAAGAACCACAGGGGCCCCTGCAGGGCGTTTGAGAGACGCAGGCTGGGCTCGGGCCCGAGTTCTTCGCGGGGCAGGGCCGCAGTGCTCTCGACGTGGTCTGGCGTCGGAGCGTCTCGGCCGAGGCCTCCACGGGGCCCCGAGTGCACTATGCGATCCTCCTTCGGGACCTCCTCCAGTTTTACAAGCACATCTGCCACCGGAAGCTTCTGGATCAGAGCGTGCTCTCAACGTTCCCCTTGCATGTCCTAAGGTACACGCTCTCTGCGTACAAGTGGAAAAGGGTGCTCCTCATGGACGGGGCTTTCGCGGCCCCCTCGTGGCCCTCTCGGGGCATCGTTGCAGGTCGCCACCTACGAGGCGAAGTCTTTTCTACTCCCAACGATTGTCGGGCATCGTGGGCATCCTGGGACCAGTCAAGGGCTTCATGTAGATGATCTCTTTATGCAGTCCTGGAATCATGATGTGAGTGTATGTGTAAGTCACCCTCATGGACTTGCCACCAGTTTAGCAGTCGCCATCACTCAGCACCTGTCCGTTCCCCTGGCTGGGAGACAGATAGTGGCAGCAGCTAATTCAAGCACTCTCCTCCGAGCTGTTGTCGCTGAGCTTGGGCACCTGTCAAGCCGTGGATCGCGGGTTCCTGCCAACCTTGGCGTGCCCTTCACGGTTGGGAAGCACCAGATGCAGCCACTTGCTCGCGCAGTACGAAAACAAGAGAGTGTCAAAGCTTAAGTTCAGAGCCTCGAAGTTGTCCAGCATGACGCTACCCAAGGAAAAGAAAGCGAGGTTGTTCAATGCTGGCATCCTCCCGACTCTCTCTTTCGGCATGGGTGTGCAAGGCGTCATCCCCAACGAACTCTTGTCGATTCGTCGTGCTGCTGCACGTGCAAGAGGGATTAGCAAACGAGGTTGCAGACAACATTTTATGTGGGCCCTCAACCCCAAGGGTGACCCCATACATCTTGCTGGAAGTTCCTTGAAACGGTATGCTTGGGAATGGTGGCACTCGTCGGAACCCATTCGACACGGCCCTGTCCGTCATGCTGATGATCTGAGCTTGGGGACCCTATGCAAAGTCTTTAGGTTAGGTCGCGCGAGTTTCAGTTTTAAAAGGAAATCCTGGCCAGATAGGACCAGAGGCCCTGTCTCGGCCATGCTCTGGTGGTTGGAGGCGGGGGGGTGGTCGTGGGAGGGTCCTGCTGTGTTCATCAGTGCCCAGTGTCGGAGATGGCTCCTCACGGAGTCCCTCCCTCGGCAAGCTGCCGATGCTTCAGTGGCCGACGTGGCCCGTTCGTTCCTAGAGAAGCATGCTGCTACTGCACTCGGACGGTTTCCCAGGAACCCTGCTCTGGAGGCGAGGGGCCTGTGGCTCCCTATGTCAAGGAGGGTGGCAAAGAGCCTCTCCCCCAATGCTATCTGTGCCGTTTTCAAACCAATGCTGTTGATGCTGCTGCCGATGTCCAGAAGGATCGTCAGCATTCCATCCACCATGGTCCCACTGTTCGCGGCACCTCTTTCGCCGGGTTCTGGCAGGAGCGCCGCCGACAGGAGAAGCCCAGAGGACTTGAAGCTGAGGCGTCGAGAGGAGCTGCCCGCCGTGCGCGTCCGAGCCAGACGCGGCATGGCACGGCTTTTTACCCAGCCCATCGATGACCACGCCCTCGGACACCGCAAATCGTTACAGCAGAGCTGCTCCGCAGCGCGATACAGAGGACTTCAACGCGGACCGGGTGGACAGGCGGCCACCGTTCCCAGGGACCAGCGAAGCGACCCAAACAGCAGGAGGACCAGGAGAGAACAGGAAGGGAGGCCAGGAACGGCGGGGAAGGCCGGTATGGCACGGGACGCGGTGTTGCCAGTGCCCCGAGGCGGTGGAGAGGAGGGAAGAGCTGGCCAGGAGTGCCCGGATCCGGGGCGTGCCACGGGCCCCGCGGGCCTTCTGTTCTGCAGACTGTGGCCATCGCTGCCAGGACTTCAACAGCCCACCGCTGCATGGTTTGTTTTTTGGGTTGTTTTTTGTGTTTTTTTTGCAATCCTTCGTTCAAATTGGTTTTTTTTGCAAAGCATACGTCGGGCCTGACGGGCAGGAGACTGAGCCTTTCGGTGCTTCTGCTGGTGCAAGAGACGTTCCCTGAGGGTTCGTGCTACCATGGGGAACGGACAGAGGTTTCCCGCGCCGGCGTCGGGGTTGCCTCGATGACTGACTCTGGCCAGCGACTGCGTGGCATATATGGTCCGCTCCCCTCGACCTTTGATCAGACCAGCGCCGATGCAAGAACACTTCGGGCGGGCGGCAGCCAGTGTTCACAGAGGGACCTCCGACCTCCGCCGACCCGCGCGAGCCTGTTGAGGGTGGAGCGTTCTGGGCTCCTGGCGGGTGCTGCGTCCGCGTCCAGTGCCCTCTCGGGGAGGTCTCGGCTCAGTTTCTATTCTGGCCATCGCTCGGACGTCCATTCCCTGTGTTTTTTTCGGTTTCGTGCGTGGTTTTTTCGCCAAATGATCAAGGATGCTTCTCGATGGTCCTCGCCGAGACAAAAATGCACACGTCCGAGCGATGCCAGGTATTGGCGTGGGATCAGTCGTAGGATCCAGGATGGCGCGTGGCCCACCCTGGAGAAGGTCAAAACACATAGGTCGTTCAGCGAAGCTGTTGACGATCAAGATTATATGAATATTGCTGGCTCCATGGCCTCTGATGTACTTGCTGAGTTGGCGGCCCAAAAGCACGAGTTGAGCCCCCAAGATCTCGAAGACTTCGAGCGTGCCCTGGCTGAGTATGGGAGCCTCGTTTCAGGAGTCGTGCACGTGCTGGAGGCCTGGCCATCCTGCCAGCAGCAATTCGGAAAGCTTTCACGACCCTTTAGGCCCAAAGAGGCCAAACCTGCTGGACCGCAACACCTCCATGTCTGTCACGGTTCGGGTTATCGGTGTCTGCAGTGTCTGAGGGTCGTGTCGGATCGGACCTCCACCCCTTGTCAATCCCTGGCTCCCACCATGAGCTCCCTCCTTGGGGGCGGTGCGGGGACAGGGCAGAAGTTGCACTGGGCTCGGGTTGTGGAGACAGATGTTCCGATCATGTGTTGTGCGCTTTCTAGGGGGCTTGCTTTGGTTAGATCCGATAAGCGGTCCAAGCCCTGTTTGAATCCGAAGCGTTCGTCAGAGCGGTCAAAGCTCATGCGAGGGTTTTTGTTTGCCTGGTTGTAGCTACACCCTGGGGCAAGTCTTTTCCTTCGTTTTCCTTTCGTCTTTTCATGTGTTTCCCTTTCCTTCCTTCTCCTCCTCCTCCTTGCCTCAGGGGAGTAGCTCTTAATTTGGGCGCCTGCGGGCGGCTGGGAGACAACAGGCAATCGGTCCATTGCTGGGGGTGCCCCGAGAAGTGTCCCGATGGCTCTGTCCCTGAGGGGAAAGGATCTCCCAGCGCGAATGTAAGTATTGGTGTTTGCTTTTGCATTTATTTGCCATACGGCATTTATGTGCATTTGCATGTAGAGCGGTGGTTGTTGTTCCTGGGATGATATGGCATCCCTTTGGTCTGCGAGGTCTGCGAAGAGGAAGAGGAGGAGGAGGAGGAGGAGGAGGAGGAGGACGACGACGGGGAGGAGGAGGAAGAACCGGAAAAGAGGAGGAGGAGGAGGAGGAAACGGAGAAGAGGAGGAGGAGGAGGAGGAGGACGAGAGGAGGAGGAGGAGGCGGAGGAGGAGGAGGAGAAGGAGGAGGAGGAGGAGAAAGAGGAGGAGGAAGGGGAAGAGGAGGAGGAGGAGGAGGAGGCGGAGGAAGAGGAGGAGTGGGGTGGAAGAGGAGGAGGAGGAGGAGGAGGAGGAGGAGTGGGGTGGAAGAGGAGGGCGAGGAGGAGGAGGAGAAGGACTGGGGTGGTGGAGAAGTAGGAGGAGGAGGAGGAGGAGGAGAAGGAGGGCGCCCGGAGGAATGGGCCGGCCTGGCGACCCACCGCGCAAGCACTTTCCTGCGGGGCGGGTGGCCATATGGCGGTGAGGCACGGTGACTCGGCAAGGGGCTGGAGCGCGCCACCACAACTCCCTCCTTTAGCCCACCGTGGGGAGGCACGAGCACCGTTCCCCATGGCGGCCAACACAGGGTGCAGGGCGGCGCGGTCAAGCCGCGAAGCGCGAGGAGGCAACCAGGCCGCAGTGGGCGTGGGGCCCCCCGAGAGGCGGCTGACCTCTGCAGGACGAGAGAAAAGGAGCAGGGCAATTCTGCCCGCGAACTGGCCGATAATGTTATGATCGAAATAACCTTCTACCCTGCCCCCCTTTGGCGGCGGGGAAACACCTACCCCCTCCCCTCTCGGCCGTCGCAACGGTCGGCAAAAGAGACGACGCACGGGCAACTCGTAATCCCGTTCTGGGAGAGATCACCGTGCACATGGGTGAGAGACATGTTGGATCGACACTTCAGGATGCAATGCAAGAACTGGTTCAGCTTTTGCTCAGCTGCTACGCAACCTGTCACGCGACCAAATTCGCAGAATTCTGCGATCAAGTGCGCACGCTGACAAAACTTGTCGCGCGACCCAATCCACGGATTTCCATGATGAAGCGCTCAGTTACACTGTCTGGCACGCGACCTAATCCACGGATTTCCGGATGAAGCGCTCACTTACAGTCTGCCACGCGACCTGATCCACGGACTTCCGGGATGAAGCGCTCAGTTACACAGTCTGCCACGCGACCTAATCCACGGATTTCCGGGATGAAGCGCTCACCCAGGTCATGCGGGCAGGAGGGGGAGAAGGACGCAAAACAATAAGGGCGGATGGCGCTTTCACTCTCCATGGGGTTCCAGAGTAGCGACAGCAGTGGCCAACGCAACCAAGTCTGCCGCTCAAAAAACTCACTCCTGCTCCCGTCTGTGACTCAGTCGCCGATCGACTCGATGTCTAGATCCGCAACGGAATTCGCCGGGTCTCGGGGAAGGGCTCGATCGTGCTCTCGTCGTTTCCCTCCGGAAAATTGATGTGGTATAACGCATGGTATTCATCGCATTGGCTGTCAAGGTTCTCTGCGCCCTCAGGCGCCTGAATACTTCTTGGCTCAAGTTGCTTTCCAAGCTCCTTGTGGGCAGGGGCTTCGAGGCGCGTCAGGCACAGCTCCAGCAACACTCGTGCGTCTGCAAGGCGTTGGCTGACTCTCTCAAAGGATGTATTTACGAAAAGAAACAAGCACGCGTGCTCCTCAAGCGCTCGTAACTGGTGCGGAGTAAAACCGAGAGGGGATGTGCACCTAACGTCATGGTGAGCCAGATGCATTGGACGAGTCTCTCGAGGACGCCACGGCGCAGCCATCAGTACTGGAGGATCGCGGCGCGAAAGACAGAACTCATAAGTTAAGTGAAGAGGCCCTTTCGACACTGAGCCGAGACTCCGCAAGATGTGATGTCGCTGCAGATGGAAAATGTCATCGCACTGCTAAGCTGGCGTCGGAGCGCAGCTGCCGCATGCAACCACTGTTGTGTTCCAGGCTCAGTCGGGCGCTCTCGTGGTCCTTGCATGGGTGCCTGGATGTCAGCGCCTGGTGCGCCGAGTGGCCCTCGGGGGCCCTGTGGTGGCGATCCTGCTGCGTTGCCCCGCCGTTCACTGCAACCCCGTCGGATTGCTGAGGATCGATTTGGGAAGGGCCTGGAGGAGCTCGAGGACGTAGTCGAGGAGGGCGGCGGGAGGGTGATTGGGGTGGACCCGGAGGGCCACGTTTAGGCGCAGTCCCAGATCCCTCCCCAGAGCCCGCGGAGCCCCCTGCGGGCGCCGCAGCGGCCCCGTCGGTTGCTACCCTTGGGAGGAGCCCTTGACTGAGATCCACGCTGCGCCTTCGCCTAGCACGATAACGCATTGCCAGCTCGTGGGGATCCTTGAGTTGTGCACTGGCATCCCCCTGTTCTTTCAACGCAGAGAACCGCATGGGGCCGAGGCCAATGGAACTCGCTAGCTGTTCAAAGTCACTCTCGGGTGGCCAACGTGCAGGAGGCAGCGCGAGAGGAGGAGGCCACGTGCCGCGGGCTACCGCTGCGGGAGCATCATGGCCTGCTCGCACAATAACTCCAGTCGGCCCACGTATGTTGGTTTGCCCGTCTGCCACTGTAACCAGCGCCTGCGTCGGAGCGCCGACTTGACTGCCCTCTCCATGGCCGCCCTGGGGCCTGCCCCCTCGCGCTTGGTCGCGTTGAGCCCGAGCAGGCCGCCCGGCATCGCCTCTTGCATCTTGAACGCAGAGAAGCCGCGGGGCCACGCGGGCGCCGGCTGGCCGATCTCCTTCTCCTGCAGGATGGCCCCAGGTACTGGGTCGGGGTTGAGGCTGCGCTGGATCTTGCGCATCTTGCCGCCCGTCGTCGTCGCCCTCCCTCTCGTAGGTCTCGTTCGCCTTAAAGCTGTGGAAGATAGCTCGATCCGCGGTCGGCCCGTACTTCTTCGTCGTGCTGTCTATGAACTCTCTCGGGATGGCCTTGCACTGCTTCTCCATCTCCCCCCCGTTGGCCCTGTCGATCGAGTCGTGGATCGCGCGGGCGACCTCGATCGCCACGCGTGGGCGAGGCGGACCCAGTTCATGCTTCTTGCCGCGAGAGCGAACCCCCGCCGCGCACTTCCTGGCTGCTTGCAGCCCTGCCTGGTACGGCATGGCCTGGGATGGGATCAGCAAGAAGTCGCTCGTCGCGAGCATCACCTCCCCCAGGTCCCGCGCGCCTCGCAGGGCGAGCTTCATCGTGACATTCAGCCTATCGTCGTCGCCGTGGTCGTTGTTGTCGGCGTTGCGGTTGCCTCGCGGCGGTGGGCGCCCTCCTCCACCTGCGCTGCTTGCGGCTGCTCCTGGCGGCAGGCGGCCCTTGCGCGCGCTTCCAAGCTCGGAGCCTGGGCCACGCTTGCTTCTGATCTGCCACACGGCCCTCGGCGCCGGCACCGCCATCGCGAAGTCGTTCCCTGACCGAGCGGGGGCCTTCGTGACGCGCGCGCACGCGGCGCTGGCATGCGATTATGTCTTGAGCCTCGTGTCCACAGATGCCGCACTTTAGTGCGTCGGGCCCCTGCAGCTCGCGGGCCCATTTACAGCGGTCGACATAGCACGCGCCGTGGCGCTCGACCGATCTGCGGCAGCGTTCGACGGCTGTCTTCCTGTCGTTGAACACGCCCAGGCACTAAGGGCGCTGATGCGTAATTGCTAGCTGCGTTAGAAGCGCGCGCGTTATGTGCGCCGCGTCTGCGTGCCTGACGGCTTGCGCAGTCTGGAATCGCACCCCGCCCGCCCTGCCCCTTCTTCGTCCGCGCAGGGGTGGTCGCACCAGAACGGTCGCTCCAGGATCTCCTCATCCGCTGCCTGCACTCCTTCCCCCCCCCCCCTGTCTCCTCTCTGCGCAGCACAACGCAAGATGCTCGTGTCCACGCGCGCCCATCTCCGCCGCTCGTCCGCCCCTGGAGTCAGGGCGGCAACGTCAGATGTTCTCCATGTGCGCTACGCGTGCAAGTTTTCGTCTAGGAAAGCGAGCTTGTCTAGATCCTGTCTACACTGTTTAGCCATCGGTGTAAAATACGGCCCCACCCAGTACCCAGGGAGCAGTCGTTTCACACCCGCAAGTCGGCCCATCGCACTGTCGCCAAAACCATCTACAATACCATTGCGCCGTGCCTGAGGACATTCGACCCATTGTTGGTGCCATTTTAGCACGCGTGCTCCCAGCGCTACTTCTGCACGCCCAAGACGCCCTTATCGAGAGACTCTCGCTGCGCCATAACCTCGCACTGAGACGTCTTCCCGAATCCACGACATGCGCCCTCTCGCCAATGTCCTGAAGTATTTTCCAAGCGGAGCGTCTAGCACATCGGTTTGGTCTTTGATCAGTACCATGCAGGTCGGACTTCCCAGGGCAGCTCCAAAGACGAACGCCATGAACATCATGCGCTTTGCTGCAAGACTTGTTTTGGAACCCCAAAGCGCGCCTCCCTGGCGCCACGCCAACCGGATAGCATCGCGGCGCCTCCAAATTTCTCCTGGGATACCTTGGCTGGATGGCATATATGGGCCGAACGCCCATCTTTCTCAGTGGGATGCCTTCAAGTTTTTTGTTCCGCCTCAGCTTCCGCGCGCAATTGCAGCTGCCCTGCCCCCGCCCCCCCCAAAAAAAAAAAAAAAAAAAAATGGTTTCTGTGGGGTTGAGCTGCCAGCTGCCCTTAATCAGCGTGCTCTCAAGCTCTGCAGTGGCCTCGTTAAGTTGGGCGGTTAAATGTAACTTTGCGGCTCCAGCCGGACACGCGTGCGTCTTCGCAATGTCGTTCATGAGCGTCCGTTGGCCTAAGTCGTGCACAACGCCTGTGATGGGGCGCGGCGTGTCGCGGTATCTCTAAGGTGGGCCTTTTCGTAGTTCATAGTTCCATAGTTTGACGTGGACAACGCATCCATCATTGAACCGTCTCGGCGCAAGGGTAAACCCCATCTGTGCCCCCGACATAGTCTCCACCGTCGCATCTGCCGCGGGCGTCTATGCCGTCATCGCCATCATTTCAATGCCCCCAGCGAGCGCACTTGGCCCCAGTCGTCCGCTTGTTTATTAAAGGCAACAGCCCGCGACAGATTTGCGCGCATAAATGCAAACGCGTTGGAACAGTCATAATTCGCAGAGACCCAGCTGCACCCCATTTGCTCTGCCTTCCATTTTGTCGTCGACATAACGGCTGGAGCCATCTCCCTGCATCTATGCGGCAAAACCCCATGCGCCCAAGGCTCGCGTTGGAACGGTGTGACACGTCTATATATGCCAGAGTGCCGCGCCATGCCCGCGCTACACTTTGCACGCGCGATGCACTTGGCAAGGGCGCCCTGTTTCACGTTGTTTTCGTCAGCTCCAAAGGCACGTGATCTGCGCCAAATCAATGGTGTCGTCTGCGCACGCCTGCACATAAACAGTATGTCCGCGAGCCGTCGCGCAGCTGCGAGGCTGCCCGTCGCGCAAGGGGGCACCCCGAATCCTGCCCTGGCCCCTCTCCACGCCGTGTAGTTGTTGATGAGGTTGGCTGGGTCCGTCGGCACGCCCCCTCTCCTCCCCAGCCCTCTTCCTGTCCAGCCTAGGCGTTCCAGCAACTTCCTCCCCTTCCCCAAGCGGTGCTCTACTGCGTGACGTGCTGCCTCCTCCTCGTCGCTGCCCCCCTGTTCTGCTGGCCCTCGCCAGGTCTCTCGCGTCGGTCGCATCGCCTAAGTCGATAGCCGGGTCGAACAACAACAAGGTGACCTCGACTGGGAGCCCCCATGCTAGCCACGCTCTCCCCTTTTCTGCGATAATGGAAAGAGCGCGGCATAGCAGCATGGTCGTCTGCGGCCCTGCTTCGCAGTTCTTTATCGATCGGTAGGGGGCGTTTGGTAGAGTAATGGGCCTCTCTGTCGCTGAGCTGTTGGCCGAAATCCATAAGTTGGGCACTCAGCCCTCCTTCGCGCGGGTCCTTCGCCAGCTTTGATATCCACTGCTCCGCCGACCAGTGCGTTCGCGTGGCGAAGAAATACCGTCGTTCGGGTACTCGTCCGTTCGCCTGGTGCTGTATGCATAGCCCGCGCATCCCAGCAAAGCCACCTTTTTCGGAGGCTTCCCAAATTTCATCGACCGGTCTCGCTTTTCGGGGTTTCTGATAACCTTCTCGTAGCTTCTTCAGCCCACCCGTAACCTCCCGCAGCTGCTGTTCAACTTGTTCCAGACCATCGTCGGCAATGCGGGGGCCTAGCTCTTGTCTGATAGTGCGGCGCGTTCCCTGGTGTTCGAGGCGTTGCGCCTGCAGCGCTTGGAAGAAGGGGTCGGTCCGCCGGTGTTGCTCTCCAAACACTCTGCGAGCGGCCATACGTGCTGCATCGCTGTACCGTTGCCACGCTGGGTCGGGTGTCGGTCCGTCAAGCAGCTCCCTCCACTCCTCCTCCCCCACCTTACCAGGCTCCTCATCGGTGCTTTCCAGCACCTCCTGTCTCCTATATCCCTTCCTCAGGCACAACATGAGCTGATCCCTGTTCAGTCGTACAACATATTTTGGCCGACTGTGAAAGGCATTTCTAGCGCGAGAATCGAAAAACAGACTGGTAGACACGTGTTCTCTTGACCCCCTAGCTTTGACGAGCTGTGTTCGTTGGCCAGGGGGGTGCAAGGCAAAGCGTCGTTGGATGAGGTGTGCGGCCGCTGCTGGCACAGCAAAGCGATCTACTCTGCTCGTCCCCCCTTTCGAGCCATAGAACGTGGGGCCAGGATCGTGCACCGTCGTAGCAATCACAGAATCGCTAGTCTGGCACACATTGCGAAAGTGCAGCCCGTTATCTGTTTCGAACATGTTAGCGTTCTGCCCGAGATTGCTCGCGATTGTCTTCTGTATGGCTCCGTCGCTGGCACGGTGAGGCCCGAAATCGGAGTTGATGTCCCCCCCAATCACTTACCATTGCACGCGCTCCGAAACCGACCGTTGTCCCCTCCGGCCAGTTACTGGTCCGTCTCCCTATCGCCGCGTAGTTCTTCACATGTGTCGGCGCATAGTACGCGGAGAATAATGCTAAGCCTGCCGTGGGTAGGGTTAGCTTGATTCCCCCCAACACTTCCCTGTAGTGTTCCAGGCGGCTGGTAGCTCTCCCGAAGAAATGACTGCTTGTGTAGTAGTATGTTCACTCCGCATGCTTTGGTCAGACATCTCCCCTGTGTAGCCCCGTACGTAAACACCAGTGATTGGGCAACTGCAACCATCTCACATATTCACTATTCGCGGCTTCTGCCGTGCCGCACACAAGTACGACGTCCCATGTCCGTAGTTCTGCACTGATATCCATGATCCGCTCAAACGTGCTTGCCGATAGCGGATTGTACGAGGCAATGCGCATCGCAGGCGTGTGATGAGAAAAATATTACCCGACGAGAAGGGATGTGCGGAGAGGAGGTACAGCATGCATGCTTGCAGCGGCAGAACAGGCTCCTGAATCCCTCACGGCGGCTAGGAAGAGGAGGAAGAGGAGGAGGAGGAGGAGGAGGCGGAGGAGGAGGAGTGGGGGAGGAGGAAGAGGAGGATGAGGGTGGTGGAGGAGAGCGAGGAGATGAGGAGGAGGAGTAGGGAGGAGGAAGGAGGAGGAGGAGGGGAGGGAGAGGAGAGGAGAAGAATGAAGAGGAAGGAGGATGAGGAGGAGGAGGAGGAGGAGAGGCGGAGAAGGATGAAGGAGGAGGAAGGAGGAGGGAGGATGATGGGAGGAGGAGGAGGAGGAAGGTGGAGTGGGGGGTGGATAAGGAAAGTAGGGAAGGGGGGTTTTGTATTAGGACGAGCATAGGATGGGACTATGAGTCTGAATTTGAGTCTGCTGAGGATTCACTGGTGAGGATGATTTGTGCGGATGAGTTTCTGTAGAGAAGAATGGGCCGTAGAATGTATTGAGTAGAAAGGATTTAAGGTTGGGAGGAGGAGGAGGAGGAGGAGGAGGAGGAGGTGGGGAAGGCTCGGGACGCGGACGCTCGGAGGCTATAGCACGTGGTTAGCGTGTCGCGCCGTCGCGCCGAGCCAAAGCTCCTGGCCGCAGGCTGCGGCGGCGAGCTGCGCCTCCGGGCCACTGCTTGGCTTACCTCACCCTCCCCCAGAGATCCAGCGTTACGTTCGTCTTTTTTTCAATCCTATCTAAAACTATGTTAAAACAACTATGCTGAATTGTTCAATACGATTCTCCAAACCTTCGTCTTATGTTTCGATAACATGAGAAAAAAGAAGACGAAGGTTTTTCGCTGCTTTCAGCCTCTAGGGACCCTCGCCAGACCCCAGGACCGTCAAGCAAAGACTCAGAATGAAGAAGCGGTCCTGGGGAACGGGTCGAGCCTTCCAGGGACCCCGCATTCAAAAAATCACGCCATCGGATCTCTGGGCCACCCTGCTGCTGCTCGTCTCCCCCCTCCTCAGACGCGGCCTAACTGACCCCTAGCAAGCCATCCCCTTCCGTGACGCCACCCTCGCCGTTCAAGCTTCCCTCCGACCTCATACATGCGTCTTGGGGCGAGGCAGGGGGGACGTCACGGAAGGGGATGGTTTGCTAGGGGTCGGTTAGGCCGCCCCTGGTCCCCCCCACCCTTAAGCTTAAGGAGCCGACCTCTGCCTGCACCGACGCTGCTCCCGGCCCCGCACCGAAACTCGCACAGGAAAGCGGATCCTGGTGTCGGCACTGCGCGACCGTGGGCGGAAAGGGGGGCAGGGGGCTCCCGGACCTCTGCTTGGTGCGACTGTTTGCGACGGCGCGTCCTAGACGGGCGCCATAAACAGCGCCAAGAACTACTCCACTAAGGGGGGGAGGGGGAGGGCGAGAGCCCACGCCGATCGGCAAAACAATGAACAAGGAAACGAAAACATACGGGATCCTGTGGTATACATGTCTCGTCGTTTCCCTCGGAAAACGGGGGAACAAGCATACACCACACCACCCTGGCGTCGTCCCCTACCCTCAAAGAGTCCTGAGATTGAGAAACGGCCCGCCACTGGTAATGCATATGCTCCAGTTTCCGACCCCTGCCTCTATCTCACTACCTCCCCCGCGGATCTGGAAGACTTTCGACGCGCCCTGAGCCAGGCATGAAGAAGCTGCGAAGCCACAGAATGAGAGCCCATTGGTTCCACCGTGCACTTCCCCCATCTCCCTCCACCTCTCCCCCTGCGTCTTCGTCACGCGCCCTCTCTCTCCTCGCCCTCCCACCGCCGCCGCAACGACGACGACG